>CAMPET010000123.1:9779-45490 GCA_946803715.1 Beroe ovata
CCCCCCCCCCCGTTCTCCCCAGTACTAACTTGGCTTGGAGTGCGAGTGCGAGTATCCCTGCTGCGAGGGGTGCTGCTGCAGAAGTCCCCGTGTGCCGGTACGTGCACTTGTTATGGACATCCGTCGTCACGATCTTGTGGTCCGTGTGGAATCCTGACGAGTAAGCGGACGCGAAGGTACACGCACACGATTCAGAGTACCAGGGCGATAGTCCGCTGCTTGATATGGCCGATATCCCGATTGTGTAGATACTGGATACGTATCCATCCAGGTTGCAGTCGTCGTTTATCCGTCCACCATTGCCACTCGCCCACACGAATATCGAACCTTTCCCTTTGCGGCCCTGAACAGGGGAATTGTTAGTGTTCACCAAATTACATTGACCTTGTAATTGAGGTCTGATTAACGTCTAGTACTCGATTCGGTCCGTGGATATTCATAGTTCTTACATATTTAGTCCCGTCTTTTAGAGCCTTCTTAGTGCAATGTCCAGGCCCGTCCACCGTCTTGCCGTCATCTTCAGGTCCCCAAGACATGCTGTAGATGTCAATGTGGTCACGTCTGTGCTCCAGCGAGAGGCATTCCACTGAGTCGGATATACTGGCATCCAGCATCCTTATCCCTGGTCAATGACAGATTTGTCATGCCATTATTGAATAATATGCCACTAAAATGAGGGCTGACGAATGATGATCCCTTTCTTGTTCCCTCAATATATCTGTTACAGAGTTCATGTACCTCCTATGCTGGCCTCGAAAGCTGCACCCACCCCACACTTTGAGTTATTAGCCGAGGCTGCTACCTGCCCCGCACACCGTGTTCCGTGCCTGAAACAGTAAATTACAGGTGTTACACATTGGTGTTACACCTTGGTGTCACACATTGGTGTTACACATGGGTGTTGCACATGGGTGTTACACATGGGTGTTACACATGGGTGCTACACAAGATGAAGATAAGCTTTCCAGCTCATACTGCTTGAGCTTCTATGATCGATCATTATTGTTGAATAATTGCAAATGTGCAATATTTGGCTTCATAACAACCATTCCTTCCACAATTTGCTTCAAGAATGTGCTAGCACAGATTACAGACAAAAATATGTGAGCTATATTTAAATGTATGAAATCTTTTGACGGTGAGCTTGCGAACAAGCTTTCGGACTGAACTCTTGTTTTAGCACAGAATATTCTAAAGCGGTGTTCTATTTACGGTATATTTTAAAATGACAGAGAAAATAACTCATGATGCTATCTACGTGACATTGCTATGATAACAAACGACAGGGTATGGCCAAAACCGCCAAGTGCGACGTACTACTGGTTTTTTCTGGAACCTGGGTGAATGTGTCGGGACTTCGGTGCCCAACTATATCCGAGGATCATATTTGTGAAATGAACTTAGATGCCACAATGACTCTTTAATGCCAATTCTCAAGAACTTACATCCACAAAAGCTAGGTACACCAACACATTGCTCCGCACAATAATGCTATGCGATAACAATTCACACGGTGTTTTATAATACCCTCTAATTAGGGGAATGTGGTATTCATTGCTCCGAGTGGGCATCATTTGGTCCCAGTACTCATCAGGAGCATGTCTGGTGAACAACTCGTTACTATGATTACAGCTAAATAATACTACCAATACGCGCGCCGTGCGGTCTTGCTCATTGACAAGGGCCATATTTGGCTGATAGTTGTGTAAAATGATGGGTTTCCCTTGTCCAATCCAAACCACGTCCAATCAAATTGATGAAAACTCACGTGTTCTCGTAGTCGGCTTCCTCTGAAATCTGGGGTAGGGGGTCTGGGTCCTGGTCAGTGAAATCGTAGCTTGCTTCCTTGTCCCAGTTGTCCTTGAGATCATCGTGCGTGTGCTCCACACCTGTAACACAGATTAGTTACCATGTGGGTAATTACATAACCAGTAACTTGTGGGGTAACAAATTCATTCTAATGATTGGATATATTTTCCCCTACTTCTATTTAAGCTATAATACTTCGATACAGAATGGGATGAAGCAACCTACCTACCATCATCGAGGATAGTGACCACCACGCCTTTGCCGGTGAAGCCCTGTTTCCATGCTCCTTCTATGTTCATGTCCAAGCGTAGATTGTTCCTCTGGATAGGGGAGGGAGATTTTCAAACACTTCTTATTATGTTTTCTCCTTAGCAATAGCAAGAATTATATGGTTTTCTCATTTTTTATGATTTGCTCATTTCATATAATTTTCTCATTTTTTCGCCCAGTTTGAACCAGGGGTGTTCCTATGGTTTCCCCTTTCCAGATTGCCATAACACGTGTACTCACATAAAACCACTGGTTAGGGTACTCAGGATCGTTGAAGTTATCGCAACACGTGCTCGGATTGAACCCCCGTGTTTTTCGAACCAGAGTTCGCACTTTCTCCACAAAGACCACGCCCTTTTCGTGGTACAGCGAGTTCCGGATATCATGTTCCATTTCCTTCTCTGATCTGTAGCCATGTCGACTGGAGCTCCGTCTTTGTCGGGTTTTGAAGTTGTCGTCTGTTTGCAACTCGAATATTTGATTGAGTTGGTCTATCTGAAAATAGATTGGGGCTAAGACCTCCTCGATTCCCACAGGAAAGATTTGGCCGGAAACTGGAAAAGTAGACATATCATGCTACCCATTGCTGAACTCACTCTTCGTTTATATATGAGGTTATGCTTTCTGGCGATTCTTTTAGCGGCTCTCGCACCCCCATATTTGATATCAATGAGCCAGCTCATCGAACCATCACAAGACACAAAGAAATTGAAAAACAAAATTAAAATATAACCTAGTAAATTCATTGCTAAATCTGAAAAAGTTTGGTTTGTTAGACTTCGATATCTGAATTGCAACCAATGACAAGTCAAGATAATAACTCGAGCCAGCAAGACAACTTCGTTTTCCAGCGAGATAGGGAACGGCAAACCCGAACTCATCTTTCACTACATGAAAAGCGGACTACGAGCAGGGACGTAAACTACCGCAGAGAAATGCAATCCCGTGACGTGTGTATATATCAGGCTGTGTGTGTGTGTGTGTGTGTGTGTGTGTTTGTTCANTCAAAAATATCTAGCCCAAAAAAAACCGAAAAAAACCAAAATAAACCGAAAAAAACCAAAATAAACCAAAAAAAACCAAGCCCGACCCTGATTTTCCATTCTTGGGCTAGGTTTTTTTTGGTTTTTTTTGGTTTTTTTTGGGCTACAAACCCCCCAACTACTGTCTTTGCCGCGGCAATGCCGATCATTGAGTATGACACAATGCGGCTTGTTATTGCAATAATGCAATCAGCAATAGCATGACACGAGATATATGAAAGAGAGAGGGGGGTATGGTCTGTGCTGGAGCGTGGATCTCTGGAAAGTGAAAACCAGGAAAATGTCTTTTATGTCTACCGTATTTTCCTGGAATTGGCCGTTTGCGCCCTGCGGTTTAGTAGTGAACTCGTGTCAAGTACCGCTATAATAATATGCTGCAATTCAATCAGTTATCGGATTAAGGGTGTAAAAATGGCGTAATTTTTCCTATATCCGGGGGCCATTATTCATCATCGAGGTGATTGTGTCATTCAAAACTACGTTCCATGGCCTGCGAATTTTCTAACGTTCCGTTAAATAGAAACAAAAACACATGAGATATTTCGATTTAAAAACAATAATCGTCAAAAATTGAAACCACCAGACTGAATTCCCAGAAGTTCTCATGTTAGGGCACGCGGGATTCCGGATTTTCTGGCGAAGTCACAACTACGAGACGAAGTTATCAGATACTGCACTGATAGCTGCTACGCTCGTCGGCGAAATCTGAAGCACGGAGTGACCCATTGCGATTCTAGAAGATTCTATTTTTAAACAGACGTGTTTCATTTACGTATCATACGTGTTGCCACACAATCAATCAATTCAATGCATTCAATGTGTTACAGCTCAAGTTGGTGACACTGTGTAAGAGCGCAGTCATGTGGAACAAATAGTACGTGTGTGTACGTGTACAGTGAACTACAGTGACCTGCAAATGCACTTAATATGGTTTTATGGGTGTCCACGACGCGCGCAAATTCACGGTGCGTGAGCCCCACGGAGGTTCAGGATAAAAATAGCAAGTTTTAAACAGATTTATCGGTATGGGAGACTAGCACACGTGCTGATATTTACACTCTAAGGTCACATGCGCTCGAATAAACGGCACTTGATTCGCAAGCTCTTGCAGTCATATGTTAAGCACTTTGCTGTTGTGCCATAGCAATCAAGGTCCAAACATGTGATCAAATAGATCTTTTTTCGTCTAGAAAGTGTTCCAATGTTCTTATTTACCAACCATACAATCTATAGTATAATACACTGAACTGCTGGCCAGCAGAACACCAGCAGAACTGTAGAAATAGCACAAGATGGAGAATCAGTCATGCCCAGTTACACTGGAGTTCAAATTGATCAACATATTAAGTTGCTAATTACCCTGGGAAAAACAGCTAATTACCAGGTGAGAAACGGCTTGACAATAATTAAGGGTCGAGTAGGTAGTTGTAGACCTTATTCATGTTCAACTCGAAAAGCCAAATGTATTCCAGGAAATTGTGTGTTAGATGATTGGTCACACTACTATCAGACACAAAACTATCGGGGAATGCAGATTGCAGGGTACCTATGGAAATTGATTTTTCAAAATTTGCTAAAACCTCTTTCATGTTGTATCTCTATGACCCGTCTAATCCAAAAATATGTGAAATATGAGCGCCTATATAATACTTTGATTATCAATCAAGACCAGCCAATATTTGAATATTTGGAAACTTGTCGATTTTTCGCTCATTTTCATTCCCGTAAAGGCATGCTTATGTGATTGAAATCCGTTGCGATACGAGAAACAGTCTTTGATAGAAAATACTTTCTTCAGATAAAAAAGGGAAAATATTACTAAAGATGCAGGCCAGCATAAGGTTGGAAAATTGCATGGAATCTCAACTTGTTATCAATTTAACGACAAAATCAACTGAAAATAAGACGTGTTTCCGGTCAAATGGCCATGAAACTAAAAAACTCTATAATGATGCTGTAGGGTCATCATGATTGACCCTGGTAAGTTAATGACTGCTAATTAGGTGGCCACTTGAAATGGGAGTGATCAGTGATGACCAATCAACACCACACCCTATATCATGACCTCGCGTTATTATCACACCACAGCGGGTAACTTAGTGTGTAGCTAATTACCAGTTACTGGCACGCCTCTAATTGTTAGTGCAATTGTTAGTGCAAATGCAATGAGTAGCAGTTACTGGCACGCCTCTAATTGTTAGTGCAATGGGGTACCGATTTTCACTCCATCGCTAGATTTGGCACGAGTTTTCTCCATTATGTACGATGAGTGTATTATTCAAAGCGCAAACCTACACCAAAAATCCAATTCCACTGCGACAGAAAAATAAGAGGAGACCTAATAAGCATCATATTATCATAGGATGGGCATCGATATGTTGGTAGGGTTTTGCATAAATTGGGTGAACTTGCAAGATATCGACTGTAATTCCGGCGCATGTGTAAAAAATAATGTCGCCGTGTACGATAGAAAATCTATGTGACTGGTCACCGACATAGGTGAGGATGGGGGGACATGTCGTGGATATATATCTTGTGACGTGATGTTCTTTATGTAGGAGCAACAGCCTGATTACGTCAATTATGCTTGCACTATACTAATCTACTGACCGGATAGTCACATCACAGGCTGCTTTTTCTTGAAATGAAATGACATAATCGATTACGTTATAAGCAATGAAGTACAGGTAATCCAATAAATGATCAATGTAATATCATCGTTCTAATCAAAAGTACTTAATTGTAGGTCCAAATGATTCATGTGGCTGGAAACACCACAACTTCAAAGCACTCTAGGATTGACTGACGCACCTCAAAACACCAACAAAAAATACCTCATATTCTCAGCACAAACCGGCCATGCTCCAATTGTGCTGCGTATGTGACTATAACTTGTGCCTGTGACTATACGACATACGTGATTATTGCAACGGGAACAACGCTCTCAAACGAGCACGGATTGCGGCTCTCTGCAGGCAGTCAAACTACTCCTGACAGACAGCCCTGTAAGTGTATGGATGGTCTACGCAACAATTACAAAACAAATAACCATGCCCTGCTCCAATCTACCGACTCTGGCAACCGGCCGGAATAGATGCATTTTTTGGGAAAATATGTCGTGATTATAAAAACAGGATGATAAAATGTGTCCGCTCTGCTCGAATTGTATATATTGATTTCTAACTGATTCAATAAGGTGTCAGCAGCTAGACAGTTGATTACACTATTCCCCGAAATTTGGCGTATGATTCTACCCATACCCGGTACACGGGGCATCATGGGTAGACCGATCGGAAAACCCAGAATAGGAGTCTATATAGACACAACAGCGATGATTATGCTTGACTTGAGACAATAGGCTAGACAGTCTTGCACAAAGGTCCTGTTACAGGCTTCGCCAGTCTGGGTCTAGTCTAAAGTCATGATTGATCAGGTCTAAATTTCCATTCGATTTTGTGTTTTCAATAGCTGTTATCGAATTATTATATTTCTAACCAATAATGATATGATATGATTAGGTATGGCTAGGTTATGTCTACCGGTGACCATGTTAATGGCACGAGGCGGTGGATGGCGACGCTGCAATTATACGCCAGATATCACAGCTTCAGATGAACTATCAGATATGAACTATCATCAGTTGCATGATACAACGGGAGATCCCTACAAACTGATGAGGTGAGTTTCACACAAAGAGCAAATCCTAATTTCTTAAAGTAGAAGTCATGTTTTAGCACGATTCTGTGCAACCACTATGGGGGTACTTATTTGAGTGAGACCCTTATTAGAAGGGTCAAGTTACTTTCCAGCTGGGTAATTAACTGTTGACATCTGTGTTTGAAGTCTCTTTGTCTATATCTAGTATCCCTACTCAACTAAGATTCTTCATTTCCATTCTCCATTATTGGAAACAATGTTTTCAAGAAACTTGCTCATCATTTGTTCAAGTTGAACCCGGTTTAGTTGTGGTTATAGTCATTCTTTCAATTAACCCCCTCGGCCCTCCTAATTGAAAACAAGAACTACAGCTGATACACGAATGACATGTATATGCCATCTGAAGTGTCTTAAGCTGTGATCAGGCCTCGAAGAGATGGTGAGAATATGTGCAAGTTGCGCGCGCGCCACCACGCTGCTCCCTGCCAAAGTACAATTCTCCCGAGCAAAAGTGACTAAATTCGATTAGAGACGTGATACCTAGCATTATATTTATCAGCGGTTGTCCGAGCAACCAACTGGACTGCAGTTCTCAGAGCGCCCCCATTAATAATGTTGTTATGGTAACATGCGGTAAGCATTTTATTCTCCTACCTCGCTGTGGTTTTGTGTTTCTTCCATCGTCTGATCACCTGTGATAGTGCTCTTCATTTGATACATAGTTGTAGTTTGATTTATATTGACAACTGATCGTGGCTGTTTTATGTTAGCTTGTAAGTTGATATCGGGCCATGCTAGCTTGTTCAGTATTCGGTCTAATCACTAATGTGATAGTGTGACTGTGTGTACGTGGGTTACATGTGAGGCATGTGACCCTGTGTCCTACTGTTGTATGCTTTGACCCATCGTTGTTTGCTAGGAAAGATCAAAATCTCTTCGAAAAACTAAATCTACTCAAATCAGGACAACGAAAGCAAGTCCAACAAATGATAGTAGGTTCACAGTAAAGACTTCTCCGTAGGTTTTCCCATATTTGATTCGCAAGGATTGCTTGCGAAGTACAATCACACCCTAGGGACACACCTTTCCTCAACACCTATCGTTAGAACGCTTAATAACGTTTGAATCATGATGCAATCATGATGAGTCCTCCCTACATTTTCCGTATTATGAAGGGGAGTTTTTTAAGCCAATTCTAGTGTGTGACAAGTAAAAAATCATTACTCTGTTCATCCCTATAGTGCTGCTGAATAGAATGAATCATATAGGAGCATATTTCAGCTATGTTGTTGCTGCCGACACCAGAGTGGTTGTTTGGTTGCTTGGCAACGATGAATATATGACATGTTAATGGTTCATGGTTGGAGCAGTATTTTCAATTAACACGTACATCATTTGGAGCAACCAATCATCTTCCCATATCTGCAGGAGCTCTTCACTTTGCCTTGCTGCCAGTACTACCACTCGATGTTTTCATTAGAATAAATCATTAAATCGGTGATAGCTTCAAATTGATCAAATCTCGATACGTTTTCACCCAATCTCATATGCAAGATCTCGGTGGTTTGTTTATTACGTGTCAATTTCTTACGAGGATTTCCAGCATATTATATGCAGAGTTTCACTATCGGCGGCTTCCCGTTATCGGTTCTAGCTCTGGTCATCTGCCACAAAAAACCTACTCCCTGATCTTACATTGTATCTCTGTATTTTGCACTTTTCCATTCCTACTACCCTGCTCAATTTTGCACTTTTCCATTCCTACTACCCTGCTCAATTTTACACTTTTCCAATCCTACTACCCTGCTCAATTTTACACTTTTCCAATCCTACTACCCTACTCAAGTAGGCAATGCTTGTCTCTCCCTCTCTGATAGGTACGTGTCTGAAGAGTAACATGAGTTACTCTACTGTGTGCGTGTAAACATTGAACACAGCTGCGCTATGTCGATGATGCCAAGCTGTGACTAGGTATAATGATGTGAGAATTTGTGGGGGTGTGTAATAGACTGTAGAGGTGCGTGTCTGGAGGTGTGCACACACGTCGCGCTTATTAATGATTTGTAGTGACGCACACTTTTCATCGCTCGAGAAAAACAACGCACACTTTGACTATCTCTTCTGCATAACGCACACATTTCGGCTAAAGTAATCGATTCCTCTTGGATAAGGTTGAAGGCGTTTGATGCCGTATCTCATTCTACTTCTAGATGATCATCAGGGGAACTTTAGGTTGTCTAATATGCTTCGATTCCCTTCTCCCGTCCGGTAGCAAATATATTGCGTTGGCCATTAATTGTTGATGTGAAAAGCTGAATAAGTAAAACCTTGTTGGTCGGGTTGTATAACCTTGTTGGTCGGGCCCCCCGTGTCAAACTGTCACCATTGATCGCTGCGACAAATCTCTCTAAACTCACACGTGTGCGTGTGTTCCGTTCATCGGATACAGTATAGTAATACTCGTAGCGTGTGTGTGTGTGTGCGTACGTCATGCGATATTATTTGTGTAGTGTTTGCTTGTACACAACAATTTGTTTCTTTTGTCACCTCTGATGAGCAGTGGATTGCTACTTGTCCATTGCACCAGCAGGTCAGCCTAGCGTGCACTTTGCACTTTAATTGGCACATTGCTATGGACGCGCCATCAGCTGTAATTACATTGACGTGTGTTGTTCCGTTGATTCTTTAGCTATATTCGTGTTCTTGCTACACATGTAAACTTATATACCAACCTAGAAGTCTGAAGGAGGCTTAAAACAGGGCCTACTGGAGACATTTTAGGCGTTCTGTAGATTATCGACTCATAGATTTTCCATTTACCACCTTACCATTCACGATGTTAATTGATTGCCATTGTTCATGTTTGAGAGCGTTAAGGACTAGCTGCTTGACGAAACTTAACTAGCTTTTAATCGCTAAACTTTAGTTGCTTTTTGTGTTTTTCAAACATGAACTTCATTAACAGCACTTCAAAAAAAGCTCTGAATCCAGCTAATCAAAAATCCTGCAGGTATTTTGTAACCCTGAGTTTTCCATCTTTCACAGGAAGTCGAGGCAGAGGTTGACGTCAGGGGATCGGGGTCGTTTAAAAAGTGGTTGTTGGTTGAGTGGTTGCCATGCCAACCAGACAACCTCCTAGGAGACTCAACTCTCTGCCACAGCAGAAGAATGATGAAATGGGTGAGCGAGAACATGCATTTATGAGTTGAACTGAATTGTGTGTAGTCTGCGCTGTGTCATACACCACAAAAAACGTTGGAGAAAAGGAGTCAGGCGTCAATGCAAGATTCGTGGTCCTCATTGTCTAGGGTCCACGATTAAACAAAGACTTGACTCAAATTTGCACGCAATAATTATCGGTACCTAAATGACTTATTACACAGCTATTAAGACTATTAGCTATTCTAAGTTCTCTATAATTACCATTTAATATCACTTCTCTCCACACTGTGGCTATAATTAGCCCCCTCTCCTCCGCACAGGTATATCAATCAAGGGAAGTTCCGAGATCCTGAAGAGGAATGACGGTGCGGCGTGCCGTACTCCGGTATTCAAAGCACACCCTCTCACCCCACCCCCGCCATGCACACCACGTATCACAGTGGGGGATGAGCCGAGGAGGAAAGTAGATCAGGAGGAAGGAAGCGGAGGAATTACGTCACGACCCCACAGCGCCGTGAGGAGGCTGGGTGAGTGTAGGTTGAGTGAGTGTCTCTACTCTGTAGTGTGAGTGTCAAAAGCGTGAGTGTAGGTTGAGTGACTGTTTCTACTCTGTAGTGTGAGTGTTGATAGGGTGAGTACTCACCTTATTAGAGTGAGGAGTGGTGTGAGTGTCTCTACTCTGTAGTGTGAGTGTTAATAGGGTGAGTGTCTCTAATTTTAAGATTGAGTGTTGATAGCGTGAGTGTAGGTTGAGTGAGTGCCTCTACTCTGTAGTGTGAGTGTTGATAGGGTGAGTGTAGGTTGAGTGAGTGTCTCTACTCTGTAGTGTGAGTGTTCATGGGGTAAGTGTAGCTAGAGTGATGGATGGTGTTCGTGTCTCTACTCTGTAATGTGAGTGTAGATAGGGTGAGTGTAGGTAGGGTGTGTGTTGATGGAGTGATTGTTTTCACTCTGTAGTGTGAGTGTAGTGTGACTGTTGAAAGGTTGACTTAAAAACACGGGATGGATACAACACCATTTGCAACACCACGATACGCATATGTTCAATCGTCCCGTACTACTTTTTGGCACAATTGCACTATGAATCCTCTCCTGGATGTATTCCTGCTTCCATTTCGGCTCGGTACGAACACTTGACCCCCAAGTTCCAGGTGACATCACCGTCCCGACAATTGAGGAAAGCACTGCCGATGTACTGGAGATGACGCGACATTCCCGACTCAAGAGACGAGAATCGGTCGATGTTGAGAACATCAAGAACTGTGAGTCTGTTTTATACTTAGTAATGTGTAAAATACAAGTTGAAAATTGGAGAATATGTGATGTTTCTCATTGTAAAAAGTTGAGAAAAACTAGAAAAATAATTTCGATATTTTTGGTAGACTTAGATATTTGACTGGTGGATTTGATGTTTAGCTCTTGCTCGGATGTATGTCAATTTCTCTCTGCTCATGCAATGTGCGTTGATCATGATTGCTCGTGAAAGCATGGTTTTCTCTAACGAACACCTCACCACGTTCGCTAAATATTCCACTCATTTTCACTCAAATAGTCGGCATTCCCCTACACCTCTGCTTGTCATTGTTTCTCTGTAAATGAGAAAACAGATCATCTCTCTACTTGTGAATTTCATCGTACTCATTGTGTATCGTGTTTGCTCGGAGTTGGATGTTATAATAGTGGATGAATGTCAGTGGATGCAGTTTTAACGCACGCGGGCTGCTTTAGCCCATGTTTATTATGATGGATATGTTAGTGTATGTTAGTGTGTTGATCGAAGCCCGCCACGCGTAGGACTAATCTTTTCTAAAGTGTTTGCAGGTATTATGGCGGGTGGCGGCGGCGGGGACATCGGACTTCCTGCTACCAGGAGTGTGGCTTGTAGCCCACTATCGGTGAGAGCCTTGCTAAATGAAGCGTCCCAGTTTGTGATATATGAACTGTCACAATCGGTTGTGAAATTGTCATGTGCAGAGAAAACTGAACTGCCCTGAAAATCGTCACATTCACCTGCAGAACTGGAGTCACATGTCAGAAGACCTGTTGGAGCATATCTCACAACGCGTGGCTACCGAACAGCAAATGAGTGTCGGATCTAGGAACTCGCTGCGTGACCCACCGCGCCCTGCAACTGGTATCTTGTCTGGTGCTGGCCAGGTGCCAACGCCACTGGGTCACGTGATAGCTGGGTCGTCAAGGAAACAAACTCCGCAAGCGCTGTCACGCCCTTCTTCCCGAGCATCAGCAAGCCTGAGTGCTGTGAGTATGTCGGTTCCAACGTGTATCATAAATCATTACTCATGATCACACATATACTCAAACATCACGCATATTCTCACACAAGTTTATTTCTGCAGTTGAAGTGTGAACGACCCAGGACTTCAGCTAGCATACGATCAACATTAGCAGCAAGCTCCAGCAGGAAGAGGCCGAATACAGGCCGGTTAACACCCGGCTCTCGGCCCCCATCTTCTGTAGGAGGGGGTAATGTTGTTGAACAAGTGGTGTCGCCCCCAACGGTGGTCGTCGGTAGACCTCCCAGTGTAGCAGGAGGTCGACCACCCAGTGCCAGACCACCTAGTGCAGCCGGGAGTGGTCGACTATCGACTACTGGTGCTAGACCAGGGAGTGGTCGCCCAGCGAGTGCATGGTCACGTGATGTCAACTCGTTTAGGGAATCTCTCTCCGAAACAGGGATATCTCTACCTCAGAGAGCTGTGGAAAAACTCATGACATCGTGAGTTTATATCATCCTTAAACCCTGCAAATACCATTTCATATCCTATTATTATCATATCTCATCACTAACTGTGAACATCGATCTCGTGTTTGTTACTTGAGTTCCGAGTGGTTGCTAACCTATAGTTCAACCCCCCAGATATGAGAGAGATTCGCTCTGTTCCCGACAGTCAAACACCAGCACTCCAGCTATGGGCAGTCTGCACAGTTCGCCTCTCTACAACGTTGTCAGACAAACGGTACACCTGATTCCTACAACTGAAACTGTCGTTTTTCTCGCTGTCTCCCTCTTTAACTGTTACGTCACTCATAGACGGAGTTATGTCAGCTATCCAGAGCTCTTCTAAACCGTGTTCAATAATAACTGTAATAGGTGAACCAAGGATACGAAGACATGCTCAACGCGTTCAAAGTGTACGACAAGACGAAAAAGGGTTCTGTATCGAGAGAGGATTTCAAACGTGTACTCAAACATTTCACTGTCGACCTGACAAAGAACCAGATAGAAGTTTTGTTGACCAGGTAAGATGTTAGAACGTAGGTAGTGATACTGATAGGATTGGAGGGAAAACATTCCCTTCTGCTGAGTGCTTGATGAACCTTCACGAGTATTGAGTAGATTATGAGGAAGTTATTTGTACGAATTTTGGGAAGAAACGAGAAAGCAGGAATTCATGTTCAGAATCAAATGTCCTCATTGTATAATAGTGCAACAAATAATAAATAGCCCCGTGACCCATTCACTATTACCAGTGTATAGACATAGATTCAACACGAGGAAACAATCTATCTGTTTTGAAATCCTAGTTCAGCTAAGTACAGTCACTACTACAGTGTCTATGTCACAACTACAGCATGAGGACTGGTTGGGTCTCCAGTTTGGACGGTACCCATGGATACCAGACACCATGACGCCGCCCCGCCGTCGTGTTAGAACCTCGTCGCTCTATCGTGGTCATCTGCGCCGCGTAGCCCTCCATCTTATCGAGTAACTGCCACACTATGTCCGGGTTTGCAGGTGCCACATTCATCACTTCACGGGGGTCTGACTCCAGGTCGAAGAGTTTGATGCCATGCGAGTGTGAGTCTTTACCCGATGATGATGACTTAGTGGGAGGGGTTCTGATAGAGTTCCTGAACGTCCACTCCTGTTTCAAGTACTTTCCCGCAAGCAGTTTCCATTTGCCACTCCGTAGCACAAACAAGTCAACACGTTCGTTGAACAGGCGCTGAGATTTGTGGTGTTGATAGTGCGTATCACTGATTTTATTTGCACTCGAATACAGAGACTGCTCGAATCTGGGCCTTCTTCGGGTGTCTATTAGGTTTCGGACCCTTTTCCCATACCGGGTCTTGCCCCCTGATGCCATTTTGACCCGTTTTGGCTTGAACTGGGGCATTCCATCGGATAATTGAATGCGATGCTTGGCGTCATTTCGTCGGTTTGACCACATTTTATCAGAGAGTTTCATGTTGATGAGTACCTCCGTCCTTCCCGAGCTCTTGTTCTGTGACACACTTTCCCAGATATTGACACCGTCCAACACCAGCTGAGGTTTCTCTGCCTGTGAGAGATTGAACTGGTGGTCTACTTGGCATGTAGATGGTATGTAGTGCATACAACTTCATGGAATGAAGATGACCAATGAACAATAAATAGGACTGACCTGATCAGGAGCATCTCCTGCCAGAGCCTGGAACGTGGGATACCAGTCAGACACATGGTGTAGGTTGGTGTTAACATACCCGTTGACACTGAGCAGTGGACTGTTAACAACTGCCACCGACCTCACGCCGCCCTCGTGGAGGCCCTGTTTGCCACCCCGGAGAGGGTAGTTGCTTCCCGGACCCCCGAAAAAGGCCCCGTTGTCGGACAGGAATACAATGATGGTGTTTTGCAGGAGATCACGTTGTCGGAGAGCATTCACCACCTCACCTACCCCCCTGTCCATTACACTGACCATTGTGGAGTAGAGTTTGCGTTTGTTGTGACTTGATGATGTCTCCAGATGTGACGAGTACACCGCGACGTCTGATTTCTTTGCTTGGTAAGGGCTGTGAGGGGCTGTGTACGATAGGTAGAGGAAGAGGGGGTCGGTGGGGTCGTGAGATGATATGACCGATACGGCTCGTTTTGTAAACACGTCTGTATTGTACGAGCCCTTCAGATCGGCTCTAGTCTCGTCAACAGCAGTGCCGTTAGGAGTCCGGTAGTCGGATCTGAAGTCCACAGTTTTCATTCGGTCATGGTTAAAGTAGTCCTGGGATCCCAGGTAAAGCCCAAAGAAAGAGTCGAATCCTCTGTTGATTGGGGTGTGGTCCCACGTGTACATGCCGCAGTGCCACTTTCCCACGCCGTGTGTTTTGTAGCCGTTGCGGCGTAACATCTCTGCCATCGTAGTTTCGTTCAGTCTCAGTCCCCATTCCTCCTCAGGCTTGATGTTACCGTTCCAGAACCCCGTTCTAAGGAGTGACGATATGTTATCATTTCTAAATCAAACACAAGGAAATATTTTCAAGATAAGCGACTTCATATATAGCTCACCTGATTGCGTGTCGTCCTGACATCAGACTAGCTCGTGTTGGGGAGCACTGTGGCATCACATAGTGGTTTTCCAGCACCACACCATCCCTCGCCAGACTGTCTATATTGGGAGTTAGGATGTCCGAGCCTCGGAAACCGACATCCTGATAACCCAAATCATCCGCCATAATGAGGACAATATTTGGACGGTTTGGGAGTTCATCGTTCGCTAGTGCAACAGCGGCAACCAAAGTAGCGGACAACACCACAAGAAAACTACTGATCATATGCATCACGATACTGGAGCGGACAAGTGTGGAAGAGGGGGAGAGGGCAGAGTTTTAAAGCAGCAATGAGTCATCCCCGTATTTCCTTGCCCGGTGATTCACAATCACGGGGTATTACTATCTGGTCGGTGATTGGCTCACGCACGGCACGTCACCGTGTAATACAGGATGGGAGAGGAGTGGGCGCGCATATATATCCTGGTGACCTACCATTGGTTACCGAGCACACACATTACTCAATCATCTCATGGCTATATATAATTGGGGTGATTATCAAGTGTGCCCCGCGGACTGCACATATTATAGAAGTGACATATTATCACCCCTCACCACAGATTCTGCTACCGGTTGAGCCGGTTAAATTATACAGGTAAAACCGGTTTTACCAGATTATTATCAGGTACTCGGAGGATTAGGTCTGGTATAGTAATCCTCCTCGCGTGAAATAAATAGGATAACTTGGATAAAGTGGTAATTATATGATATTCACGTGTGCCATTGCAAACTGATGAATTTCATCATCTGAAAGATATTGTACGGCATGGCATCTTACTGAAGTTCAAATAACAAAACCAAGATTCAACACCAGGGTGGTGGCGGTGGTGATTCACCACCAACCTGGTCCCTCATCCACCGTACCTCATGCTATCTCTCGTAGATCTGACCTGGTATCCGAGTGGCTGGACGATCGGATCCCGTACAAATCGTTTCTCAAGAAGTACATGGAAAGGGGCAGGAGTGGCTATGTGGGCAGGGTCACCAACTCAGACCGTCCTCAGACTGGTATGTGTGGAGGGGACGTGGTTTTTCATAAGTGAAACTCACTTATTAGGTTTAAGCCTCACTGCTGCATGGATCTTGTGACTATTGATTTTGAATAAGTCTAGGATAAGATAGTCTAGATTAAACTAGCTGTTCAAACTAGCTGTCATTTAACCATCCCCTGGTTTCATAACTCATTACAACCTCTCTCTACTCAGGTGATACGGAGTTTGCTGATATTGCAGAGGCGCGGCTCTTCGCACAACTACACTCCGACTTCGTGAACGTGCTCGAAAAATTCAGGTTTGTTTTGATCTGTGGCAACACTGTAGCATAACATCTGACGACATAACCCCACCCTCTAATGACCACTCCGGGCAGTACCCTCTTGTTATAAATTTGACCTGAGTAAGCTATCAGTGAGACGGAATTTCAATTTTCAAGTTATTTCTTTGCATCGCAACCAAATTCCATCGCCAATAAGATCAAATATAATCCCAAACTTCGCCGCCCCGCAGGTCGCACGATACACATGAGAATGGGTGTATTCCGTACTCCGACTTCAAGAATATAATGTCGGAGTTCGGCCTGAAAATGCCAAGTGCCGAGCATGATGATGACGTGGTGAACTACGTGGACTATTTGAACTCTGTTACCGCAGTGTGAGTCATCATGCGGTGTCATTTCATTACTAATTAGTCATTGCTAATTAGTCCTAATTACTTAATTAGTCATTACGACCCCCTATTTCCTGTTACAGGCCGTCTGACGTGCCCCGTACCCCGTCAGTGCGTGATTCTAGTCGTCCACAGACAGCCCCAGCAGCCATGGTGAGAATGTTGACAGTTTTGTGCTATCACACTGTTACCATAGCAACGCCCCACAAATTGATACTTTGTTATCAGTTACCAAGCAACCATGTGACTCCACGTATACATAGAAAGTGTCACATGTGAAGAGCGAAACAAACTGAAAATAATTAATGATCACACTCTCTCATAAAACGTGGGTAGCTGTCAATGCTCAACCTGCACAAGGATTCCTCCCCTGGGATGATGTGTGCCCTCTGTTATCCAATCGTATCACGTAGATTGCATGTCACGTGACTAACGCGTGACCCATCACGCGACACATCACGTGGTGAACACAACAGTAAGCTGCACCTCGCGCTGAGATGCGCATATATAGTCTGATATGATATGATTTGTTACCATCAACTTTATTCGTAAAATTTATCGGGTTTTGAACTTCCTCATATCGCGACTGCCTGGTCTTTGAGAAACGGCTTCATGGCTTTTCTCCATCTCTCAAAGGTTAAATTGACATTATCAATTATGTCATAATTAGCCGTACAATGTTTAAATTTAGCTACAGGGTGTGTCAAAAAAAAGTGGACAAAAGTAGACGTCCATATCTCAGCTTCTGTTTGGAGTTTCCGGATGAAATTTGGAGGTGTGGTAGGTATCGGTTATAAGTTTTTGCAAAAAAATTTTCAAGTCCCTAGCTCGGAAAATGTGGATTTTCCGTTTCTGAGCCTCAAAAACGTTAGCTCTCAACGGGGTCATGAAGGCCTAATATTGCCCGTAATATCCTGAAAATTTCATCGAGTTTGCTCAAAAAACGGCAGAGATATACGCATTTATGTAACACAANAGCCAAGGGAATGTGATTAGGCTATCAACTTCTGTGACAGAGTGGTCTGTACGGAACCCCGCGGTTTCGATTCCTTGTTTAACATGCCGTACAGCAAGGATCTCCACCGTGTTCGCCAGGCTAGGCACATAACCACTCTGTCTTGACCAAAGTCGATTTTATTAGTCTCGTTTACAGGAAATGTTTCCTTGTGTTTGACAACGAGTGCCCACACAGTACACACATCATACACGGGCAGATCTCGGCTTAGGATGAAGGGGGGTTTATCAATTGAATGAGATCATGACCAAGTACTGAATAGGGAAGAAACTCAGAAAAGTATGGGATTGACGGGGACTGCTTATAGATAAGGGCAGTGATCTTGTACATAGTGCGAGGAAATAGCAGATAAGTCAGCGGATTGGTAGCTCAATCGGTAGAGCAACAGGCGCGGTCGCCGTCAATCCCATACTTTTTTTTCTGAGTTTCTTCCCTATTCAGTACTTGGTCATGATCTCATTCAATTGTCGCGTAGTTATTCAACCTTTTATTCTAGTTCTCATCACACACGCTGGGTGTGTCTTACTCTTAGTCTTACACCAGTCATTTTCAGGATTGACGAGAATGAGTTTTATCACGTGGTTAGCACCTACGATTCCACCTTCAAAGGGGTGATCCCTTACAAGAAGTTCCTCTGTCTCACAAATAAGGCATGTTGAAAAGGACATTTAGAGTGATAAAATTCAGGAAACACGATACATAACGACACTTTGGACTAGCCTTAAATATCTCGAAAGAATCTTACCTCCCAGGCACATTACACAATACACTAAGACTGAGAGGGAAAAGTTACTGATTGTATTTCTGTTTCCAATTGTATCATGGAACAGTCTCAGTCATATCACTATCAGCACACAAATTACGATAGCTAATGATTCAAATTAAATATGTAGGTAAGACGTGCGAAGTAGCATATTGGTAGATGGGGTATGGGGTATGTTCGATGTTTGATTTTATCGGGTGTTATTTTCTGTCGACTGTTTTAGTTTAGTTAATAATCATTTGTCCTAAAATATGTTCGTTATGGAAATGGACAACCTTAAATGTTGAAAGTTGATTCCTTCACTTCACAGACACTTTCATTATAATTTAGATTAATTCATTTGACTTGAAGTTAAAATGTATGATGTAAAGTTTCGATACAATAGGATTAGGAAGAAATTGATCGGTCGATAAAGATGTCGAGTATTAATAACAAGTAGTTCATAGTTACTGATATTTATAGTTATACTTCATTCATGATCCATATTCCTATTTGTAATTGTATAATACCAGGATTATGTACTACGTCTACTACTACTACGTTTAGTTTACTACTGCGTTTAGTAGTAGTACTACTTCTTGTTCTACTACTAGTACTACTGACAACTACTACTAGTACTACTAAATACTACAGCTACTACTACTATACTGTACCGATGGCATGGCCGAAACAGGCCCGCCGGGCCTGGCCCGGTCGCGCCGCGCACAGTTATTGCTGGCCATTGGCCAATTTGTCTGTCCGACGTCCGTCACGTCCACTGATCATTCTGTGCACACGTTGCGCGCGCGCCTCTGATTAATATTTACTCTATGATCTGAATTCTGAAATGCACCACGGAGCCGCGCGGCGCGGAGTATTCATCATTCATGGGTCGTGCAGCGCAAAAGCTAATGATTCTCGCTTGTGGCCGTGAGCGCAGCTTCATTGATAAAGACGTTGTGGGGTTCTTCCCTACCGCGCCGTTGGCGCCGCGCAATTGTCATTCCGCACGCGATCTTTGCCAGGGATATAAAATCCCGCCTGCGAGGGTAGGGAGAAATCCTACAATCAGCTACATCAATATATCGATAAAGACGCGCGACGCTTAACTTCATGAAACTTAAGCACGAGAAACAGTGGACTGATAGCAATATAGCATTCGACATGGCAACGCAATTGAACAATGAATGGTAACCAAAATAGGAAATGCTTCAGATGATTGAACATTGTGTCATTGTAGACAGAGATACAAAGTCTATTGAATCAAACCCACACACCTTTTTACCACAAATCTACTGACAGTTTCAAGAAATTATAGTCTCTTCTTCAGGATCTCCACAAAGTTGATTGTAATAAGTAGTGTTGATAAGTTTAAATAAATGAAATAAATGAAATTATAAGTTGCCATATTTCAGTAATCTGAGTACATTGCTACACTAAAACGGTCCTTACATCACTGCTGGTCTTACTGTTTCTAACAAAAGCAAAACCATTATCTGATATCTGTCTGAGAGTGCCACAATGTCTGTACTCTGTTTAGCTGTACAGCAGCCTCTTAGTTAAACAGGATTTTTTGAAAATCATCCTTATATCTAGATGGCATCAAAAATTTCATCACCTTATTTCTGGATTATCTTTGGTAGTATACCTCTGGTAATTTGCTTCTGATTTCCCAGCAATGTTCTTGGAGGTATCAATATTATAATTTCCTTAACTTATTTTCATCCCTCAGATAGGATCAAATATGATCTCTATTAATGATAATCAGAAAATTGGCATAGCCATCAGTGGATTTGGACTCTTATTCCTATTCCTGGGTATGCTTCTGCTGTTTGACAAGGGTCTATTGGCTATGGGCAATATAATGTTCCTTTGTGGGTTAGCTCTTATCATTGGACTTGAAAGGACATTCAGATTTTTCTTCCAGAAGCAGAAAGTGAAGGGGACAATTGCCTTCTTTGGTGGCATTCTTGTAGTTTTACTTGGATTCCCTTTTACTGGAATGTGTATAGAAAGCTATGGCTTTTTCATAATATTCAGTGGGTTCTTCCCAGTAGCTATCAATTTCATCAGAAGGATACCAGTTATAGGGAATCTGCTTAATTTACCAGGGATATCTCATATTGCTGCCAAACTGGAAGGACAGTCAAGGTATAATGTTTGAATATATGCTCAGATTCCTTTTAAAGTTAAATAAACCAATTTAATCTTTGCTTTCTGGATTGACTTTCATTCTCTTACTCTACTTAGGTAGAATGTTATCCCTTAAGGATTAATTTTCTACCTTTTCTGCAGCAATGAAGAGAAACTGTTCTAGAGATTGGGCTTGGTCAAATTGGTATTAGGTTGTTAGCAATTTGGTAATCATTATTGGCTCCAATTCATAATGATAATGAGTCTTGTCACACTTATGCCCTAACCTTGTCATACAGAGCACTGAATTTGGAGCAGCTATATTTCAATAGCTTTCATTTCAATCGTTAGCTTTCCCAAGACTCATATTGTAGCAATTTTGACTGGATGAAAGTTCATATTGACAGGATAACCTTGAATCACTGATGTAAACTCACTTAATGATATAATAAAGAACTATTTATTGAAGGTTTTAAGATTATTCAAGTAAGATTTAGAGATGTACTGACATGTCTCTACATCTTTCCATGTTTAGGAAGAGAGGCATGCTATGATGTACTGATATGGGACCTGGATACATTGATTGAAAACTATCTCACACTTTATTCCTCCTTGTGAGTATCTTGTGTTGTCTCATTAGTTACTTTGCAAATGACACATAAGTCTGTCAGGCAAGCTTTAGTTACTTGTTACTTTTCAGTGGATAGATGGAGTCCTCCAAATATCAGCCTGATGATGACCGTCTGACAGAGCTCTTCAGTGCTCTGGATACACGTAAGGATGGGGTTATCACTCTTGACGAATTAGAGGCATACTTGTCAAAATCTGACCAATCATTCTCCAAGGCTGAGATGAAAAATTTTATCCGTGAAGGAGATATTCAGACACTTGATGGAGCCCTAGATTTCAAAGAGTTTATGTCTTTCATGAAGAAGCATGAAGAGAAACTATGGGCTCACTTCAAGATGCTTGATAGAGATGGCAGTGGTCAGATTTCTAAACATGAGCTTATGTACTATTGTAAGCAAAACGACCTTGACATTACTGATAAAACGCTGAAAGAAATTATTGCCCGTGTGGATACTGATGGAAACCTCCAGATAAGTTGGGACGAGTTCAGGGAGTTTAACCAATTTAGGGTTCAATTTGAAATATCTTCTAAGCACTATTATGGGGACCCATATGCTGACGGTATTGTTAGAATTCCAAGCAAGAAGAAGGAGTTTAGCCACACTGAGAAACTTTTTTGTGGTGGTGTTGCTGGTGTTGTGTCTAGAACATTGACAGCACCACTTGACAGAGTTAAAGTTCTTCTTCAAGTTCAGGGCCAGCAACGTGTTCTAGGGTCAACTCAGGATCTCAATATTAAAGGGTTGTTTCAAGCAATGTCCAAGGAGGGCTATTTGAGTCTTTGGAGAGGAAATGGAATAAGTTGCTTGAAAATATTCCCCGAAAATGCTCTTCGATTTTTACTTTTCGAATACTTTTGTGACTCTGATCAGCTCAACCTATCCAAAAATGGTTTCGTGAACAAGCTCATTAGTGGCGGTCTTACTGGCATTACGGTTCAAAGTGTGATGTACCCAATAGAAGTTGTAAAAACTAGAGTGATGACTGCTCATAAGGATGAACAACTTTTGCAGACAATAAGAAGCATATCTAAAGAAAAGGGCAGGGCCTTCGGGATTACCAACTTTTACAAGGGCTATTCACCTGCAGTGGTTGGCATAATTCCATTCGCTGCCCTACAGTTGGGTCTCAGTAAAACAGGCACTGAACTGTGGAATGAGTGGAACCAAATTGCTGTTCCTGGTTTTTGGCCTCTGCTCAGTATATCATCAGCGTCAACAATAGTTGCCATGGGTGCAACTTATCCGCTCCAATTGACAAAGTGCCAGATGCAAGCTTACAAAGGTCCAGTGAAATATACACCATCATTCAAGTCTCTGGCGACCGGAATCTGGAACAAGGAAGGACTTAAGGGCTTCTACCGGGGTTTCTCGGCCAATGCCATGAAAGCTGTTCCTGCGTCAGCCATTGGCTGGGCTGTATTCAACAAAACACAGAAACTTTATGAAACATATTTGAATTAGCTAGACACTCAGAATGTAAAGAGGGAAGAATATTAGATAATAGTTGATTATGGTAGCTTGCAGTTTTCAATATTCAAAATCTCCTGGACAGTTGACATGGCATATTCTGTCAAAATACATGTTATGAATGCAGAAAGGGATTATGTTTCTTGTAGTGTGACACTATATTTGATCGTGCAATTTTTGAAAATTTGTTCCAATAATGTTTTGATACCGTATCTATAATTTCTTTCTCTTTTACTGAATATGTTTTGGGATACCGATTTTGATTCATTATTTTACCGTTTCTTTGATAAGATTTTTCTTTAGAGTTTGTTTTGTTTTCTACAAGTATTGAATGGAGTGGTGAAATGAACTATGCTTTCCAATTCATACGATGGATTTATGATCTATCAATCTAGGATAGGTACATGTAAGCAATTTCACAGTAACGATCTTTGCATACTTGAATGGTTTCCTGACTTTCGTACACATTGTGTTATATTCATTGATGTGTAGATGAAATAGTTCAAGACCCGCTAGGGTTTAAAATCGTAATTTTGTTGGAGAGCATGGAAACAATTTGACTAAAATTCGAACATCTTTCTGATGATTATTTTTTGACTGACATTCTAAATACATGCTAAATTGTAAATAGAAATCATTGCTCTTTATTTATTTGACTGTTAACTTTCTTCTCCAATTAAGATTAGTATTTCTAGCATAAAACATAATATAATGAATGATTTAAGTTGGATTATCGTTTATGAACAAAGAACTGTTTCGAAGTAAGTAGCTGTGTATTGTAGTATAGACTAGAATATTGTTGTATAATGGAATTTTATGTACATATTATACCTTTTTTAGTATAACTAAGTATTTTAATGATATTTTAGCACTATTTTATGATTATCTTGGGTTTCTGACTATGGATTGTATGAAAATTACTGATTCATTCGATATTTAAACAGTGGTTTTCTTTTAAATCTGCGCTTGTAGTTGAGCGTCCTTCCAAGCTGCAATGGCAAAGTAGCTTTCTGCCGCATCTCTTTCTATGATCAGAAATCCTCCCGATTCTTGAAAATAAAACCAGTTTCTCCATGTTAGGATCATGTGGACATGACGGAAGTTACTCCGGATGGAATAGTAAACTCCCACATTGCTTCCAAGCACGATCTTTGGCAGGTAAACATGACATTACCATACAGACATACAGTCATACACAGGGAGACCATTTCAATCCATTCCTTCTGAGATTTTCACTATCATCTCCTCTACATTTTCCTGCATACTAAAACAATGCTGAAGCCATTTTATGTCTGCTTACTACAGTTTGCACGTTTTGAACTCAAAAATTAGCTTAATTACACCCATTACAGCGGGTTAGTTGGTAATTACTTCGTCACAGACCGGGAGTGAAGTCAATTTCAACTCAATTTCAAACACTTCACACTATAGAGCTCATAGTGCTGGAGTATATGACATGCTGTCAGCTACTACGTGATAAAATGTGTCAAATATTCACCACAAAGGGTATGTAAACTAACGAGCTGCTAATATTTCAGTTGCCGCCGATAGACAGCAACTTCAACGACCACATCTTCAACACAGACGAGAGTGAGAATGAGGAGGATGCAGGGAGCGGTATTTACAACAACAGTTTCTCCCTCGCATCCCTCTCCTCCCCCCTCGTCCCCAGAGACAGTCCCCTGCCCTCACCCCGGCTCCTTGCGTCCCCTGTAGGGGATGAGGGCGACACTCTCCCCCTCAACCTCCCCTCTCTCACATTCTCCACACCGAAACATGAGTTCAGCAGACAGTTCTCCCTCCCCCATGAGTCACCGACAGAGTTTGAAAAGTTCACCAGTGTCATAGACATGGGATCTCCCCACGGCAGTCTGCCCCAGTTCCTCTCCCCGCCTCGCACGGACATAGATGACCTGGATCTCCGCGACCTGCTCAGTACAAAGTCTCTGCCCCCCTCCTCCCCAGCTCCGAGAACCCCACTCAGCATTGAGAACCTGCTCGAGATTGATCCCAGGAGTTCGGCTGATCAGTTACAGGATATCATCGAGACAGCTGTCAACACAAAGCCAAGTCCGTCAATAACAGAGGTTCCCAGCTCACCCGCTCCACTCGACCCCAAGTCTGTGCTCTTCGACCGGAAGGCATCTTCCCCAGAAGTGACCATACCATCGCCTAAAACCTTCCCGAAATCAACTGTAAGCGACAGCTTGAAACCCCCATCACCCATTGTGAACCGATCCTCCAAACCACAAGCCCCCTTTTCCGGTAAAAATGCGTCTGATATTGTAAGTCATCTAGATGACCTCATATCTAGCAACGAAAGTAAAGTTCAGTTGTCAGCCATACCCAAATCGGCTGAACCGCCGGTTATCCCAAAACGACAGAAACCCAAGAAGCCGAATTTTGTTCGTCCAGATCCTAACAAGGTGCGCCCAATCGCCAAGAAAACAGATCGCCCGATAGACCCCAGACTGGTCACCAGAAAACCGCCTGACAAAGTCACCCCTTCGTCCACTTCGTCAACTCTTGAAAACCTGGCTTCCTCCCTGGGGATAGTGCAACCTGCTGAACCTACTTCACAGAACACAATTCCACTTAGCACCGCTCCAAAGAACATGTCTCTCGACAGCAACCCTACCATTCAGGCTGTTAATTCTGCCAAGTCTGCAAGACATCAAGCCCCAAGCCAGCCGATGGTGATAGGGAAATCGGCACCCAAGCCAGGACAGAGATTTCTCAACAAACCAGTTATCATCTCCCAGATCCCACCCCAGGCTGTTATCAAATCCAATCCCATCATCAAGTCAACTAAGATAGTGTCAGCGAGTGTCAAACCCTATCCCACCGCTAGCTCAACACCCGGTGTGCAAACCTACACACCTCCTCCCAAAACACAAGCAGCTTCCACCAGCTCACTCAAATCACCCCCAGCAGTATCCAACAAACAGTCTATAGTGCCCTACAAAGCTCCTATCCAACCTACCAACTCGGAGAGCAACAAGTATGTTCTTCTACCTCTAGAGAAGCTGAAGAATGCCAGCCCTGCAGTGCTATCGCAGCTGGGGCTTGACAAGGCCCTGCCATCGAGTGCAAAACGACCGGTTACTGTGGAAACCGGGCCTGCTAAGCGAGTAAAACCTGATCCTGCTGAACCAGGATCTAGTTTCACAGAACGAACATCTTTCCCCATCAACATCAAGCTACCAAACTCCACAAAGGAGAGGCTGGGTGGCGAGTATCACGGCAGTATACCAGAAATGATGGAGAAGGCACGAGCTAAACGGAAATCAAATCTGTCCAACATGTCGACGTTCACCCAGATGGAGAATTTCATAAACGAGTTCATCCAGCAGAATAATGACCAGGTCATGGAGATTCTCTTCTTGAAGAAGAACAATAAGGAGATAAACAGCAAGTTTAACCATCTTGCCAAGATGTTTCACATGAAAAACGAGGAGCATAGGAAGTTGAAGGAGGAAGTGAAGCAGATAAGCGCGCAGAACAAGAAAATGGAAAAAGAGTTGAAAATGATCAAGGACGTCATCAAAAAATATATGACGTCATGATTGATGATAGAAAATTCCATGAAAAATAGGGTAATAGTCTCAAGTTAAAGAGTCCGGATGTTGAAACATTTCATTATGATCCTGGTTATGGATGCTGAGAACATTGGTTGGCTGTTTCATGGTTAGCATTACTTGCGTTGCTATGATGCATCATGTGATGCTTTAATCCGTCCTCTGAAATAGCTCTGGCTACATAGAGATGACACCGATGTAGTTGTTTTGTTTGTTGGTATTTGTTCATGTTTGTAGAAGAAGACGAAAATTGATTTCATATCGGATATATGTCAGACGTTAGTTTAATTTATTTAGCCAGCTTTTACAAAAATTCCTTTTCAATGTTGCTATTTTGATTATTTGTTTTACAGCGTTTTTCCGATCACTGACAGTTTTTATTATACGACAGCTATCATAGGCAACGAACGCTTCCTTCATATTGACGATAGTGCATAGCATTTATAGGTAGCTGCATATTTTAGGATTTTGTTGGGAACTTGCCAAAATACGTCCTATGAAACAAAATGTTTGGGCTGTTCACCTACTGAGAAGGGGGGGTCCAAGGGGAATTTTGGGGAACTTTGGGAANGTTTTTATTATACGACAGCTATCATAGGCAACGGACGCTTCCTTTAAATTGACGATAGTGCATAGTATTTATAGATAGCTGCGTATTTTAGGATTTTGTTGGGAATTTGCCAAAATACGTCCTATAAAACAAAATGTTTGGGCTGTTCACCTACTGAGAAAAATACAGTGTGAATGTGAGCGGTCATTTGATAATGAGATAATTATGCGACTATAAATAGGATGTAAGTCAAGATAATGATCAAAATCTATGCTTAATTGAAGTTTTCCTATTGTCTTTCTTATAATACATCGTTACTCCTTTATGTAAAGAAACCGGCTATTTGTATTCTGATGTAATTTATCTTTGGTAAAATTATCTTTGTTTTAATCTGATCAGAAAACTTCTGGCCGCGTGTATTGTTAAGTTAGAAGCAGTGAATTCTATGGTGAATCACGGTGCAATACCCATGTTCTTGAGCGATTAGTGTACAGCTTTAGTTAGTGTGGGCTGTGAAATTTTCAGCGCACATGTTGTAAACATGCTGTAACTTAGCATCTTTCATCAAGTTGCACTAAGTCACTGTCTGTACATCAACTTACTGTATGACACAGTCTATGCTTTGAGTGTTCGTATGGCATTTCAGGAGGCAGCTAAAATTTGAGTATCAATATTTATTTTCCAAGTTCAGAAATAGCAAAGGAGAAGGTACAGTGAGTCAGTCGCTTTCTTGTGGTAATTATATAAGTGATTAATTCTGGGTGGCAAGTCCAACGCGAAACATCTTTTTGTACTAGCAGAATCGACTCAATGTTGAGTGGAAAGTACTGAAATTAGTTGTGAGCATTTGCTGCACGCGCGTTTTCGATCTGGATTAATCGTCATTTCGTAACTCGTGGCATGACAAATGAACTGCAACAGTACTGGGTCAACAAATGACTGGATTGTTGCTAGATCCCGATATTAGAGTCTAACGTATCGAATATCATGGTAGATTCTACCTTTAGCGCGGTAGTGTAGCATAGCATCAAGAATTCATGCTATCTATCATCACTGAATATTCATCAGCATAAACCGAAGTATTTATTAAAAGTAGATCTATCAATCGAAAATGTGATCAACATTCCATTCAAATGTTTAGTAGGCACAAGAATCGGCTTTTCACACTGCATCATTTCATAATCATTTCACTCCACAGCTATGTCTTCACTCAAGATTGACAGCCACCAACACTGCCTCAAGACACCTAAAGCAGGGTACAAGGGAGTTTGGACACCACTCTTCTATTATTCGAGAGAGGTGAGCAGCCATTTTCTGTTGTTATTCTTTCTTCAGTTTACGTGAGTTGCATTATGTTGAAAGTCACGTGACATATATGTACAGAAAGTTAATAATTATTCCAGTAGCGAATATTCATTCACCGACTATTAGCCCAAGAAAGGGCACCTCGAAATACTCCATATTAAAGTCTTCCCTCCTTCGTGACAGCCGTTTATCTTATAATATCAGATTGGACTCCACTACTACTGCAACATAAATCAGTGAGGCGCTGTCACGTGACCTGAGCTTCTCACTCACTGTATTTAATATCGCGGAGAAGAAGATCGCTTTTCTCGTGTTGTAGGGTTTATAGCCAAGTGGCGGTATTTAACTGGTGGCATTAGTGTCTGGCTGTTTATGGAACCGGTAGCGCCATGTATGATGGGTTGTTAGTGTTGATCACCCTAGCAGTCTCTTCTACTGAACTCCGAATGTTGTCTACTGCCGATTCATTCTCTGTTTCCTGGGTGTATGACCTACTTTGGTCGGGTTATACGTCTCTCGAGATGTGTGGCGCTGCTGGGTATATTATAGACTCCTGGGACAATATCATAGTGAATGTTCATAATGTATCAACTATTATAGTACAATAACAATAGACACCTATTGTTAAATACCACTAATTAGCAGTAACGTCTGTCCGCGCCCATTGTTAGTACAAACTGTTAGCCGATAGTTGCATGACATTGTCATATCGTTAGTGCTTGGTAGTACAACTCATACATCGATCTATGTATTTGCATGTCTCACGATCGGTATTCATTCCATCAGAAGTCCTTCTATGGACTGTAATGACATAACACTGTGATGAAAGGTTTATTGGATATCGGGTTGTAACTCATTAATGACTCCGAGTCCGTGGGCTAAATTCCTGCTGCTAACTTGTACCCACTTTTCCTGGTGGTCTTGTTCGTTCGGAAAAAGAGATTCTTTTCCCGGAAAATGCTCATTCATGTGCACCCCTGCTCACGGCTCAGTCCAAACTCAGCAGTCATTCGAGATAATGAACTCCTCTTTTTTCGAAATCAATTTCTCTGAAAACTAAGTTCCCTGCCTAACAAATCTTTATAACTTTGAATTATCTCCCTCAAGGTAGGGAATGATTTTTAAAAAATATCCACGATAGTTCAACAGTATACCGATAATTAGTGCGCCTCCTTTAGTATGGGTTCTATCCAACACCTCCCACATGTAATACATGATGCAGCTGTCCTAGCATAATAATATCAACTCCCTCCTGCAGTTTGATTGATTGCCCTGCCCGACTGTTATTTACGAGAGCTTTCTCTGCTAGTGCTTCATTTTGGTCTGTAAGCTAATTAGATTATTAAAACTTCCTCAGAAGAATTAATCAATTTTGATGTACTAGTGGCTGAACGCTGGGTGTAGAATATTGAATAGAATCCCCAAATTAATGAGATTTTGTCCAGCGAAATTTAGATCTTGATTTCCCCTCAAAATTTGTTCATTTCACCACGTCTTCTTGACAGTAAATGAAACCTATTATATGGACCGCTACATCAATACGACGTGTCATGTATATGACGGTTGCTTTTGTTCGCACGATAGTACATCATTCCGAATTTCTAACACTCAACTGGGAGAAATTATCGAGATTTACATGTTTATTAACGCTCCAAACAGTATGTAATAATATTATGAGAGAGGGTGTTGTGTATATGAATTATAGTCTCTACGAATTCTGAGTAGTGCTTTACACGACTTGTCTTTCAACAGCTTTCCGGAGAACCTCGCCTTTATCAAGAGCCTAAACTCTGCGTTCATTTGATAATAAACAGTTCCCCAAAACTTGATAATCACTTTGTTTTCAGTCATTTAAGCTGCTTGTTGAAAGTGATAGTTAGTGTTGTTGAAATGAAATATCACTGCCATCCGAACTAAGTTGAACTTCAATAAACGTTTTGGTTGAAGACCAGGGTGCCGTGGAATTTCGTTTTTCAGACCTGCTAACATCTATTTTGTCTAGTTTATCAGAACTGTGTTTGATACAGGACGTACTGAAAAACGTGATAGGCGTTGAAAATAAGACTGTGTTGACTTCCAGTTGCCCCTATTATAGGGGCGGGGGCAGTCGTCCTATTATAGTTATTCCTTGACAACGAATGTCGTGCAATAATTTTGATGATCGGTGGATATTTACGTTTTGCTGACGGATCCTTTCCGTCAATTACACGTGTCCCGTTTCTCTGTGTGTCCCACGTCGTACTAGGAGCACAGGACTTCGTTGTTGCTGTGGGATACACCCGATCATAGATCAGCTGTATGATTATCTACTCCGACTGATTATCATGTCCTCTCACTAAGCAACGCGCAGTGGTGATACAAACACAGTTTAGCCATGTGTTTTGTCTGCAAAGTTATCATCGCTAATGAGGATGATAATGAGGAACTATATACTGATTATAATATACTCCTGCCGTATTTTCTGAGAAATTGATAGATTGCCCGCAATTTAAGTGGCCGTTGCTTTCATCATCGCGGCTGTTTTTGTTTGCTCTTCCATGGCAGCTATGACATAATAGATGGAAATCTATCATTTCTGATACGGTAGATGCATGGCGTTGTTTAATGTTAGGTTCTTGCCCTGGGTTTACTTCATCACATAAACTCGGACCATTTTGTACCGCATACCAGCCCTACTGCCCTAGCTGGTTCTTGTACCTTATATTGTATAGTGTACAGAGATGTATACCGCTATACTGAGTACTCTATTGCGCTAAACGTTGATCGGTTTGTTCCATGACACTCACTTTAATAATAGCAGGGTATGCCGTAATGGTGTGTGGTGTAATGGTGTACTTGAGAATTAAACCGTTTTCCCACCGCTTTGGTTTAAAAGTGTGCTCGTTGTTTGTTGATCAGTTGAGGAAAAGTTTATATTTCGTAGTGTGATGAGTGAATCGATGAATCATGTGTCATTTGAAATGTCACCCGCTTATCGCCAATTAGCTAGCAATATCGTTTGGACAATGGACATAAAACATCGAAACAAAAAACGAATAATTTCTTTGCAAATATAACACATCTTGTGCATGGTGGTCTTATCACGTCTCTCCGGTACGCTGCTCTGCCGCTTAGTGGCACGGTACGCCGCTCCGCCGCTTAGTGGCACGGTACGCCGCTCCGCCGCTTAGTGGCACATGTGTCGGTGTCTACACACTCCGTCACTGCACTTCACAGTTCCCCCTGGGCATCCTGATCTCTCACACACCCTGCACGTGTTTTGACAGTACTCCCTCTTTATTCTCTCCAACAATTTGGCGGGCGCATCCACAACTCTGGAACAGTCTCCACAGCATCCCATTCTATCGAACTCTGTTCTACAGAAGGTTTCGTCCAAATCGGAGCACTGGTTAGACCGGCCCTCATATATGGCTGGTGGGTCCCCACCAGAGTCACTCCTGCCTGTGCTCTGCAGCACAGGGACGCGTGAGTATCGGTACATCTTGCAGTTGTGGTAGTTTCGGGCTAGCCGTGCAAAGCCCTGCTCACCCCAACCTTTACCCCACGAGTTCTTGATGAGGAAGTACTCCGATGTAAATCCCACGATTGTAACAGCATGGTTTGCCCTGTCTGTTGGCTTACAAGTCGCATCCTTCATGATGTCTCCATCGTAACTATGGAATTTGTCTGTCACACTCAGGCTGACAGTTATTGCACTCTCTCGGAGTTGTCTAACATGTGCCTCCTCAGTGGCGTCCACATATTTATATCCGACTATTTTCATAGCTATCATTCCATCCCGTGTTGTGGCTGCCCGACAATCCCCGTCCTTACCTTCATAAGGCCTGTATCTAGCTGCGGCTAGCCGGCCCCCATTTCTCGTAGACCAAGCGTAAGCACCTTCGAAATATCCACCTTTGCACCCATCTCTACTTTCGTAAGAGCACTCCAATATCTCTTGTTCAGAAAAACGGCGTAGAACACCCGATCCTATCTTGTAACTGGTTTCAATAGCACCCACCACAGCGAATGCCCAGCAAGATCCACAGCCGCCTTGATCTCGGACCTCGGTCACGGCTCTTGTGTTGGTCCACAGCAAGTCCTCTGCAGTAGGCTCTGCAGACCTGGACTCAAGTTCCGTTATTCCCTCCTCCCTCTCCACCACCTCTTCCGTTTCTATTCCCGTAATATTCAGCCCGTGATAAGCTCTTCTCTCCTCTTCAGTCATCACAGAGAACTTGTTAATCGCGTAGTGTCCAGTGTCCTCGGTATCCTCATTGTAATCAGCCACGTGACGCGCAGACTCGAGGAACAGTCTGAATCTCATGCTATTTTCCGCTCTGTTAGTGTATGCTAAGTGCTGGGCTGTCTTGTAGTCAGAGTAGAGTTTAAGCGAGGCTCGAGGTGATCTGAGGACAGCTCTCAGGGGGTCCTCTGCCCTGGACAGAGCCGATAGGACAAGCGTCACAAGAATCAGCAACATAATAATATCGTATAGTGAAAGTTTGCCTGATTTTTGGAAAATCATAGATTTCATGCTCCCAGCAGGTGTTTATGCAGGTGTGAATATTCGTGTGTCCCATGGAGAACTGACACGTCCAAGAAATGTTTCAACTGTCAATCGAGTCGGTTTACCTTTGCACAGTTAGTTCCCCACCTGCCTCTTCTAATTCTGCTGGGCGGTGAACAATGAAAATGTTGGGAGTTGGGAAAATGGTGGGATATGTGCCAATATGTGCCAGTATGTATAGGAAGGGCCCATCCTAGTATAGGAAGGGCAATGGCAGCTATCACAATATTCACATGGACTGCTAGAAATCCGGTAGTACTTTGTAGTATCGGAGACTATATTCCCCTCTCTATAAGAGGAAGATTCGGTAGATACAAAGATTTAAGATGGCTTTCTAATGTAATGTTGCCACATATAATCCATTGTAAGGTTGCTGCGATGGTGTTGTTATAGTAACAACATGCTGTTATCACCTTTTACTGGTACTGTTCTTACAGCCGATAAGTTGGTGATAATGCTTGTTACGATATCAAGGAGTAGTTTTGGGAGTTTTATAGTGTCGTGGAGCTGAACATGACATTGTCATATCATTGTGTGGTGCATGACTGTTACGGGGTTGCCAAACATAGCCAGGCATGACCAAGCACCACTTATATAGTTTCAAGACAAAACTTCTCAGTTTTCCAGAGTAGAGCAGTCCAGAGTAGAGCAGTCCAGAGTAGAGCAGTCCATCATATTTCAAAGAATTTCTTGATCAGTTATTCTATAACCGAGTAAATATTATGTGGCCATTATGTTTGTTATCATAATGTGTTATTCTCCATTAGCTTAATCCGGCAGCAATATGCCTGAACAGCGCAAGGAAACTTGCTCACGTCAACGGTTTGCATGTTATTGATGTCAACATTATATAGGTCTCTCATACGCTTTCAGCCGTTATTAGCTCTTTTGTCGGTTTCTCCTCAACAGCGACGCTAGAATTCTGAGGGTCCCACTTTCAGTGTCTTTGATGTATTCGACATTCATACACCAGTAGTTCCAATTTTCACAAAGTTGGTTTTGTTTCAGTTCTACACATCCAGTTCCACTTTCCACACTTCCAGTTCCAGTTCCACACTTCCAGTTCCACTTTCCACACATCCAGTTCCACACTTGCATCATCCACCGAAAGTTATCCTCAATGGGGTTCATGCTCTCAAGCACCTTATTAGTGCACTCAAAATTCAATTTCCTTCATCCCCGCCCATTGCAGTGGGATTGCAGTCCCCAAACAATTCGTTTGACGGTTAACCATACGCCCGAATCATGAATATGAAAGCTTCGTCATGATGCACTGGGCAATATTTGACAGCTGTTGCAGAGGTTAGGAATGTTCCAATGATCAATCGCCTCTTTGTGAGTGATACTGTTAATGACCCGCGTGTCGGATTCGATCATTACAAGCACAATCTCAACGTGATTCAAAGGGTGACAATTACCCCTCAACTGTCATAACGATCAGTCATAATTTGTTATTAAAACCACTGATTATATGCCTGTCATGTCTGTCATGATTACCATCCCTCTCGGATCTCTCCATGATCATCCTCCCAGTTTCTGTGTAATTTACTTTGAGAATATTGCAAATTCGTGTGCTTTTGATCTGTGAGTGCCACTGTAAAACGTGCTACTAGGGAGGCAATCACGCCGTTTTATTGGCCATTTGGTGTTACAGCTTGAGTTGAATACTAAATAGTTAACATAATCTGCGTTAAAACACTTGCATTTTACTGCAGTTGAGAAACGGAGCTGAGATTCTGGTTTGGGGTTTTGTTTCTCCATGGTTATGTTGCCAAAACATACGCGCCTGCCAGTATGACGTCATATGGCCGTGTCGCTTTATGGGCATAGTTATTCGTCTGTATACGATAATTCCTGACTACGTCATTACGTTCTGGCGTGGACTTTATTCGATTTGTCTTCTCTACGAAAACAATAACGGAATGAACCTACATTTCTGCTTTTCTGTCAAATCGGTTCATCACATTTCTAGCATCGTACTGGCGTTTGATAAACGGTTCTACGATTTTTCGAGTCTTTTGCTGCTCAGTCCCTCACAATTTGTTCCCTCACAATTTGTTTCCAAGTAACTTAATCACAATGATTCATATTGTTCTCATTTCAGTTTTCACTCACATAGTATGCGCAATGTTCATATATATTGAAGTACATATCATGACACCCCATTAAACCCGCAGCGATGTTATAGAGACAACTGCTCGCTACACATTCTGGTAACAGGGCCCGACTGAGCTCCCACAGTATAGCAGAGGAGAGAATGACTTCAATACAACTGCCATGCTCCCGTACAGGAATTCCAGGTTTTTATTGAAACATCCGCAATTAATAATCTTTATTAATTCAAGTTCATAAGTTTATTTTCTGAAACACCATGTTTTCGCATTTTAAAATCTTTATTCAAATTCATAATATTTCCTGAAACACCATGTTTCTAAAACAAGCACTCGCAAATCAGTGGATAATCAATGATCATATGTTGTTATTGATTTTTAATTATCTACTACTTGCACCGTTTAGTGCTTTTAAATGTTGTTTTCTGACGTTTAGCTTCCACGATTCATGCAAAAACATTTGAACAGTACAGCTTAATAACGAGCACCATGTGTTTTACCAGGCTTTCCCGCTTACAGCTATTGGTCTGTGTCTATGTGTGTATGTATGTGTGTCTGTGTAAAAGGGTGTGGTGTTCAATTTCACATGCACTTTCCACCACTGAACGAGCTAGTTTCACTCACGCGACCAAGCACACACACACACACACACACACACACACACACACACACACACACACACACACACAAACTAACAGA
>CAMPET010000123.1:48830-106723 GCA_946803715.1 Beroe ovata
GTGTGTGTGTGTGTGTGTGTGTGTGTGTTATGTGTATGAACAAGCTGTTCACTACTCCTTCACACATTACTCCAGGCTAAATCCATGCTTGCCATCCCACAAATAGCTCCATTACCACACTCCATCACACGCTATAGTTTGCTTCCTTCACCACTCTACCATGTTACCATGATGGTCATAGCCAATGATTATCATAGCTCACTGCTTCCTGTATAGGAATATTTTAACTTCCTGCTTCTCTAATTTCGTTATGATTTTCAAATCTGATTCATACTTTTGATTTCCTCATTCAATATCGTTGGTTTCTATTTTTACCCCGAATTTTCATATGGTTCTAGGTACTACTATAAAGTTTTGAAGACTTGCTTTCTCCACTTTCTCCTAGTGAATGACCTGCACTCTCAGTTTATACATTGTACACAGTACTGTGCTGTATGCACTCGCAATATTCAGAACTCCAACGCAGACTGTACATATATAGACAGCCACGCCCAACGTTGCACTGTTGCAGTCGCTCCGTAATAAATGTTGACTAATTTGGTATCATCAATTGATTGCTGATTCGAAAGACTAGACTCAATAATAACTCTCTGTTTTGAATTATTGCATATTATGTTGTTACCTATATAAACAATGGGTATTACATATATGAGGAGTAATATTTCAAGGGGTGATGTTTATGTTGTTGTTTTGTGATGTTGCTGTCTCGTGTTACGTGTGAGTGTGAGTGTCATGTGGTCTTGTTGCCAGGGTCACGTGATCATGTTGTCATGGTCACGTGATCATGTTGCCATGGTCACGTGTTCATGTTGTCATGGTCACGTGATCATGTTGTCAGGGTCACGTGATCATCCACCGCATGTCACTGTCAATTGTGTTACCCATGAAACACACCGGCCATCTACCTCAATACCTCATAGCTACTTTCTATCATTTAAACTGTTATCTCCTCTCTTCTACAAGTCATGAATAGTGCCTGCCACACTCATGACTCAACCAAATCTTATTCGATACTTCCGATCCAAACAGTGGGTCCGCTTTATTAACGGGATTAACAATCTATGCTGGATAAGAGAAAACTCTGGTCATGTCTATCCGATGAAATATTCTACTCATCGAATAATCTTGCACAAGTGTTAGCTGCATTCCTGAGCTTTTTTCCTTGAGGTTTCTATAGAATCACAATTCACACTCTGCCGTACTAACCAACTTACAGAGAGAATGAATAAAATTAATAAAATGTGTTAAGCGAAACTGAAGGAATGGATAGTGCTATAAGATATGCTACGCTCAGTATACACTGCACAGCGGCACACGCATATACATAATATACCAGATCCGCACATCCGTGCGACTTGTTACTTGTGCCATCGCTCTACACCTGAAAAACCTAAAATACAGGTTCCTTATTGTATCCGTATTATAGAATGGTAAAACTTGGCAAAACAAAATGTCGTTGCTCATGCTTTGTTTATGAACAAGAACTTGATGACACACATTCTTTTTGCCGTCCGTATGCTCAGACCCGAATTTCCGTGTAAAAAACCTTCTCCAGCGGGCTTCATTCGATATTACTCATCCCCATACGTGTTTCTTGACACGTGCTTCTTGTCACGTGTTTGTTAAACCGTTATGACCTATAGTCTGAGACCGTGAGATCTAGAATGATAATATTTACCACCACAATGAGCTAGCTGTGTGGGATGTTTCACAAGTTGTGTTTTAGGGTGTCAAATAACCTGAGTTTTATCAACCTCTTGCACGGGTTATCGTGCAAACCTTGTTTTGTGTTTGTATCACGATACCTCACGATACTTCCTTTCCTTGGCAGAAAGACATACACAAACCCAACCTTAAACCTCATTTCATCATACTTTAATTTCTCCGCAAAGATTCTTTTCTGAGAAAACACGTTCCTTGGCTCAAGTCCCTTCTTTGAAATATCTCTGTCCCTCGCACCATAACTCGTCCATCACTACCATATGAATCTTGAGACCTCATCTGAATATTTATTGTGCCATTATGTGCCTCCTGAGAAGTCTCACCACTCAGACCTGGAGTATTGTGTCTTCACTCCTTCACTTGCAGTCCGGGTATACATCCCGATTGTTGATCACTCCCCCTTCTGTACACTTAACACTTAACTCCCTTTTATACATTCCTCATCTTTACACTCCCCTTTATACATTCCCCCTCTTCACACTCCTCTTTGCACTCCCCCTCTACACACTCTCTTGCTATACCTACTGATACACTCCCCTGTGACCTAATCGGTAATCCCACTGTACCAGGTTCCGAGAACTATAAGAGTTGCTTGTTCCATTGTTTGTATACACACACACACACACACACACNACTTACTCTTCCTTGCTAACCCTGAGTAGTGGGTATCTCCTCATTCAGAAATCAGCAGTTCCCGTTTCGTGTGTAATTCTATTGGAGATATTTCCTTGTGGTTCTACAGTATGTGTTGCTTTGATCATTAGAGAGCTAATAATCTAGTCAGTAGGTATTGCCACAAGCTATGCAGGCAGTTATAATCATTGTATGACATATGGTATTGGCATGAATAATGCACGCTCCAGACACCTCTAACAATACCCCGCACCCCCTGTACACTGTACAGTGTATACTCACTGTATACCCCCTGAACACTGTACACTGTACTGTGTATACTCACTGTATACCCCCTGAACACTGTACAGTGTCCTCTCTCGAGTCTCGATCCCTCTTCAGTGCTCTCAGATTGTCGATTATTCCCACGTTAATCGTTCCACTTTCTCCAGATAGTTGACACCCCCCTCCCTGCTACTTTCACTACTGCTGCCAGCGTTTACCTTCTGCACGTCAATCGGTTGCTCTATTCTCTGTGTTCTTATTATGGACACAGCTTGCTGACACCATTGCATAACCGTGACGTAGGAATTCTGACATTGACATTAGCTCAGTAGTATCAACCGAATCTCTGTAACAATTCAATGCTAGTCTCACATGACTGATAAAGTTTTACACTGATAAGTTATTCTGGGTGTCATTCGAAATCAAATTATTGATCTCCGTTTTATGTGCCTGCTGAATGCTGAAATTATGAAAAAAAATATTGGCACGGTTCCAAGCAAGCAGGCGAGCCACCAGGCACTGACTGTTATTGCTACCACTGTATTATTACACGTCAGTCTACGCATTCCGTATGTAACAAAATTATATTTACTCTCTGAGTGTAATGATTGGATTTATTTGCTTTCGTCATTCTCTGAGGGGACTCATTCTGAGAAATCGATACTAGACCTTCATATCAGTGTCACACACACTCATATTTTTGCGGTCTTGAATCTCGCGTTGGTTCATATGAGTGTCGCACACACTCACATTTTTGCGGGCTGGAATCCCGCGTTGGTTTTATAATTCCTCTGATCTGTAGCTCGGTCATTTCGGGTATTTACATGATTCAGCTTTGTTCCAGTAAATCCAGTAACTGGATTCCCGTCGTTCAAACCGTATTGAAACACCAAGTACTCAAATATAGTGATATCCTGTCAAAATTAGCTTCTTGTAATGATAATTCTAAATTCTATAGTTTTGCTGATGGTAACTACTTATTTCATCATTTTTGCTCTCGACCATTGACCGCCAACTCCCTTTAGTGACGTATATCGCCCAGAGCAAATAATGATTAATGAATATATCAAATTTATATTGACTGTCTCTCTCGCCATCCATCATTTGATGTAGAGTTCATATATCATACACATTATTATGAGAATACAGTATGTGTCTCAGTGAAATTTGTCAGGTTTCTGCGAATTTTCCTCTCCTTCAGTCAGTAGTAAAATTCTACTACTACTCTCAATATATTAGATCGTTGTTGTTGAGCTGAGTTCGCTAGACTCTCTTGTGAGTTCAGACTCTCCAGAGAAATACCTACTGTTAGATACTGTTGTTGCTGCCTGTCAGCAGGGTGTATATTTTTGTCTCTCTCTCTATGTGTGTGTGTGTGTGTGTGTGTGTGTGTGTGTGTGTGTGTGTGTGTGTGTGTGTGTGTGTGTGTGTGTGTGTGTGTGTGTCTTTGTGTGTGTGGGNTGTGTGTGTGTGTGTGTGTGTGTGTGTATATTTGTCTCTATGTGTGTGTGTGTTTGGCCAGCCCAACCTGTAGTAACTAGCTCTTGCTCTATATACACTGTACAAACACCAGTATAGTGTTGTTTCTGCATGTTCGGCATGTCTCTTGTCACTTGTGTATGATAGTTTTACAGAATATGTACGGAGTACGCATATAATGATTCCCGTCATAACTTTCGTTTTTGGTCATCATTCAGCTTCATTTAATTTTACCAAATCTATCCTATCGAAACTCCCACTCTAACCCCACCCTCTCTCCCCACTGTAGCAAAGCGGGAGTCAGTACGACAGAAACACTACCACTCCTCCAAGGATCCCTATCCGAGGAATGAGGATAGGACTCCAGCAGCAAAGTCAGGTCCTCCTCTACCGCCACCAGCTGCCTCATCCTCTCTTCACAAGATGAACGTTCTGCATTCCATCACATCGTTCCTGAGGAAGCAGAAGAAGGAGAAGACTGAGCAACCCTCCTCCTCCTCGTTTACTCCTCCACTGCAGAATTTACATGAGCAGCAGAGCACTACAACTTCCGGCAGTGATGAGACATCGGCTGATCAGGTGAGAGAGATAGTGATGAGACATCAGCTGATCAGGTGAGAGAGGGGGAGTGATGAGACATCAGCTGATTAGAGAATGGTACTATTGGGGAGGGTCCGAGATGATTTAGATCACGTGACAGCGTTTCTTGATTTTCAAGGGGTTGTATCTGTGTTCTCATTGGTTAATTCCAAGTCTTATCTAAAGTGTTGTATGGGTATACTTCAAGAATAGCAAAATAATGGATATCGATCTTTAATCCCAGGATTGACATAAGTTAGTATAGCTATGGCCCCTATGCTATTTGTCAGAAGTTAGTCATCAGGTTTAATTGGGGGCTGTCTGTCATATTCCTTGATCATCCCCATGACACACTGTTCCCATGACTGTCATTGATGGCGTGTGTTCCCACGCCGTGTGTGTGTGTGTGTTTGATCAATATGATAACTTCATGATGATTATATCATGATGACATTGCAACAACATGGGGGACAGGGATCACTGGGTGTTTGTGTGGTTGTTTAGGAGTTGTTTGTTGTTTCTCCCTCGCTCTGACATATGTCCAATGCTGGTGAAATCACTGCAATTGTTCACGTCCCATGACAGGAAGAAACATGATGTTGGAGCCGTGCAGGTTATTGAAACGTTACAAGGCATTATGGTTGTTAGTTTTTAATGGTTGCTCATTCTAATGCTACGTCTGTTTCAGAAGCAGGATTTGCACGTGGAGATACTAGAGCCGCAGGGGGAGGAAGATATCAGATTCGAGAGGTAGGTGATATCTCATATCGTCCCACAACACCACTTCATGTTCCACCACACCACTTCATACCTCACCACACCACTTCATACCTCACCACACCACTTCATACCTCACCAGTCCACTTTATGCCTCACCCCTCCACTTCATACCTCACCACTCCACTTCATTTCACTGTCTTCATACCAGTACTATGTACATTGTACACCATGTTTTGAACATCGTGACAGATTCACTCTGAGATAGGTGTCGAAGAAGTCATCGCCTTCATTCCCCGCAGTATTCCTGAGACAGCATTCATTTAATTTTATGAAATTTGGTAGCTCTAACCAGAAATCTGCTCAACTACTACCTGTTTTAAGTGTCCTATGAATTCAAAGCGGTTAACAAGTCACGGAGAGAGTAATAATTTCTCGTGAGACATCTTGACGAGCGAGACAGAAATCTTCCTCTTCTCCGACAGTTACTATAGAAACATGCCCATATATGGGCATGCGAGTCTCTGACTACAAGAATGAGATTCACGACTATACTATAGGAGATTTGTTAACATATCTCCCTGCCTTCTCACAAATAGAGAGAGAAGGAGGAGGGGGATCGTTTAATGAACGCGGTGACTTCGGTCTTCGAGCATGCAGTTAGGCCCACCTTGGATCACATACGCCCTCTATANCGGAGAGAGTAATAATTTCTCGTGAGACATCTTTACGATCGAGACAGAAATCTTCCTCTTCTCCGACAGTTACTATAGTAGCATGCCCATATATGGGCATGCGAGTCTCTGACTACAAGAAGATTCACGACTATACTATAGGAGATTTGATAACATCTCTCCCTGCCTCCTCACAAATAGAGAGAGAAGGAGGAGGGGGATCGTTTAATGAACGCGGTAACTTCGGTCTTCGAGCATGCAGTTAGGCCCACCTTGGATCACATACGCCCTCTAAACCATGTAGTTGTGCGTGCATACCGATTTAGTTACAGCCACACACACTTCCCCCCCACACACACACACACACACACACACGCATACCTATGATAGTTACACGCATACATTATCATTAAACATACATATTACACTGTCGTTCCCTCTAATTGCTTTCTCGATACATGGTCCTTACTGTCAACTATTGGTTCTGCCACCATAAGTGCAGGAACTTGCTACCGTTCTGTTATATAGTGTATCCTATCACCTATACATTGTACATAACTTATACATAGTGTACAATGTACATCTATACATTATACTCCTACGACTGATACAATTATACATTGAACATTCGAACATTCTGTATTTATTGTCATACTTTCTACGCTATACAATATTTTGTACCCAAGTGCAGTACATTGTACAACATTGTGAAGTCTATGAAAACGCCTTGTATAGGAGTGTTCTCCCGCTGTGTATACAGCAATACAATCGCACGTTGTTAACCGCAAAAGATCTGTATGTCTGATGATCAAATGAAGGTGTCCAACTCGACTTGGTACGTATTTCAGTATGTTTATCACTGGCAGAGTATATCGTCATCCATATCCGATATGTTTTATTGATCATTTTGTTGAGTTCCCGGCTTGTTTTGATATCTAATATGTGGTAAGTAGAGCTACCACTCTGTACCTCATGGAAAATTTTGGATCAGTGTGTGTGTGTGTGTGTGTGTGTGTGCGTCCTGTTGATATTCACTATTTGGTCGCACACTCAAATCACAGTTCATGTTCATCTCCCCCGGCCAAATTGTACATGTCAGCATTGATCCTAGGTTAAATATCACGCGTGACTGGAGATTTACAGCGTTACCTGTCACGCGTTACCTGTCACGTGTTACCTGTCACGTGGAACACGGGTCACAGTTTACGCGATGATCATTTCACTTTTCAATGTTCAAAGAGATCTCTTCTTCTGTCAGGTCTACATTACGGCAGTCAGTAAAGCGTGCTATCGGATGGAAAAAGAGTCAGAGGAAAGCTGTGAACAAGCGCAAAAAGGAGAACATCCAAAACTCAAAACTCTTCTCGAAATGGGAATCTGCAGACAGTAACATAGACAGCAATGAGGTTGGTTTAGAACCTATAGAATATTGTGTCGTATTGATGTTCCCCGTCTTTCGTAATGTAAAACTGTCTCGTGACATGTGTGACATATCATCACCCGTCCCTCTCAGTATTATGATGACAAGGAGCTGGATGTTGTGGTCGTCGCTGAGACGGATGGCATCCCTGACGACCCCAAACCACAACCTGCTCGGAGTAAGATACCCATCAAACGGAAACAGTCCGTGAAGCGGCCCGCCGTTTCCCTCAAATCCACAGCGTTCTTCTCCCAGTCCGTGGCGTAAGTGTTAACCGTCTTTCTTTACCTCTTCTGCATCAATGTCTTCGGTCGTTAGTCAAATCCATGACATAAGATTGATTGATGTTTCACTCAGCAAAATATAGGTGTTTGTAATGTTATACTTGCTTTAGCAAATATTTGATTCAAGCTGGCAAAATAATGGCAGATCATGTTTAAGTGTTAAGTGGGTAAATTAAACACCAGAATAATCAAATCAAGGGCAGCTATGATTGAGAATTAGCTCAAATTCGTGCAATATAGTGTCGTATTAAATGCCCAATCTGATTTGTAATGAACAAAATTGGTATTCTGTTCTGAAAGTCCATTGATTCGCCTTCGCTGTATCTCGTTGGAATTAGTTCTCACTGCACTGGTTATTCGGGACTATGGTTTACTATGGTCAGGAGCCAGTTTTAGCTCCATTCCGTGACACTTACGTGATATTCTGTGGTGTCAGGAGCAGCGCCTCGCTCAGACGTAAGAACTCGACCAGAAGTCGGACCCCGGCCTCGCTCAAATCCTCCTCCCCGGGCTCCTCATCGGTGCAGAGTCCACACTCCATCCACCGCTCACTACCACAGTCACCCCTGTCTCTGAAGCAGGATACTACCCTCCCTCCCTCACCTCCTCACTCACCCGTCAATGACACCTCACCACATGACCCACCCCTCACCACGCTCCATACCGACATATCACCCCTCACCGCCCCCACAATGCTTCCCGCCACCGTCTCCTACACGCCCGCCCCTCACGCCGCCACACGCCGCCACCGCTCCACCTCTCACCTCACTTCGTGCACACCGTCCCGTATACCACGATACCAGCCACCACGTGGTTCAGCGAGCACCACCTCACTCTCCACTCCCTCACCCGGACCCTTCCAAGTGTGCTCTCTCGACTTCCTGCCAGACGATGTGCTCCCACAAGATGATGATGAAGAGTGGGTGACGTGTGGCATCCCCTGGCATGTGTCTTATGGTGGCATCGGCCTCCATGGCATGGGTTCTTGTGGTGGATATATACTGTCCAATAACAACTCCCGTTTCTCTCCCGGCATTTATATTCCTACTGCTTCTTGATTATATTCTCGGAACTTGATTGCATGGATTAAGATTAAAATCTTCAATACATCTCACACGGCATGAAAGTTCAGTACCGGTCTAGACATTTGAGTTTTGAGCACAACTTTGTTGTTACGAGAAACCAATATTCATTGCATGTTAAATTCCAACTAACATAAACCTGGGATTGTCAAGTGAAATTCGTATCACTGACTGCAGTTAACTTAACTCTCCATGATGCATGCTTTGGTTGACACTACTCGAATAATAGTAACCGCCTAGATCCTTTGACTTAACTTCTTCACTTCTCTTTATTCAGTTTCACTAGCGGAGGAATTTCCCTCATTTTTCTTCATTCAGCAAGGGGAAGCACCTTTCCTCCTCTTTTGGGTTCACGTCTACCAGAGCAAGGGCTTCTCTTTTCCATTGCCTGAAACTCTCATTTCACAATCTAACTTGTTGCCATCCGGCAGATCAAAGCGAGATGAGGGACCGAGGACAGTTCCAGCTAGGACCAACAAGGCCAGTGCTCTGAGGGAAGAAGCTGCCAAGAAGAAATTAGAATCCACTCCACCTCAGCAATCGGTTAGTTCGTTAACATGGCTGTCAAATATAGGAGGAAATCATGGCCGTGTAACGAGTACACCTGACACCTCACAAAACATCTAGCAATGAATAACTTCTCATATCGGTGGTATCTGTGTCATGTATTCCACTTTGTCAAGAATTCACCAAGAATTTGCCGAGTCGCTGATGGGCTTGCACGATCATCTGCTTACAAATTTGTAACTATCGGTCTCCCGTTGACTGTTTAACACATCTTTCCAGAGTGTAAATGATGAAGAATTATTGCATGTGGTATGGTAGCTGTGTAGTAACCAATGAAAACACAACTTTCGACCTGATTTCTTGTGATGTGCTATGAAATGAGCTAAGACTATTGTTGTCATGGTAACCCCGCTGCTTACACCATGACAACCACTAACACCCCCTTTCACCCAACTCACTAATAACCGCCTATTTTCAGATCGCGGACATGTCAGCACCGCGACGTAAGTCCCGAGCATCATTCCGTACAAAGAAGGGGATAGCTCGTCGACCGTTGCAGAAGAAGAACATCAAGCCTGCGGAAAACAAAGCATCCCAACTACGTGCTCTGCAGCACCAAGAAGATGAGGAATCCAGTAAGAGAGATGTGAAACCTAAACCTGAATACTCAGACAGCTGTCATGGACCCAAGACGGTTACTTCATCACAGATAAGCGAGTCAAGCAGACACTCTCAGAAATCGAACCGATCATCGGAATCGCGCCGATTTTCCTCTACAGGTGTCAAAACACCTGCACCGGTGTCAGATATTAGTACCGATATGAAGACATCAGCATCAGATCACAGCATCAAGTCCATCCCAAGTGAGGGCAGCGGGAGGTCAGCAGTACCTGCCAAGCCAGCTAGGGCTGCAAGGGAGGTGGGATCAACTGGTATCGCAACGCCCAGGACAAACAGGAGAATACCGGCGGCTAGCTGGGCACTGCACTCTTCGGATGAGACTGTGAAGAAGTACGCGGGCAAGACGGAGAAAACCTCAACTGTCCCGACAAACATACCCCGGGTCAATGCGTCCAATGACCCCACCAAGGAACTTGTGTTTATTTCATTGGACAGTACAGATACGCTGCCAATTGAAAACGAGAAACCTAAAATCGATGAGGTACGGCGGAAACGGCGCATCCAGCGCCCGGTCAGCAATATATTCGACGGTGGAATTCCAATAACGGACCCTAGTGCCGAGATTCATAGAGATCGCCGGGCTACGATGGATGACAGCGAATGCAAGATCTCATCTAGTACTCATAAACCGAGTACCTCAACTTCAAAACCATCGTGCCCAACTATCCCACACTCAGAACCTCCCAAGCCTCCACTGAAACCCTCAGAATCATGCAACCTTCCCTTGAAACACTCAGAACCCTCAAAACACTCAGAACACTCAAAACCCCAGAAATCGGCATCAGCCAGTTCAGTGCCTGTCCCAGAGAGTTGTTTGAAACTTGCTACGCGGGCAAAGCCCCGGCAAGTCAAGATACTTAACACCTCGTCACTCAATCGCCAGGACAGCATCGAATCGCCGTGTCTGTCCCGCCGTCGTTTACCCGTAGCCACGCACCGCCAATCAGACTCACAGCACTCAGACACTTCCGACCTGGAGCATTCGTGCAGCTATGACTCCCTACACGATGATCAGACGCCTCCGTTCAGCCCATCTTCCCCCAGACTTAGAAGCAGTTCTCGTAGTATCGCGTCTATCCCTCCTTCTGCTGTCATCTCAACGAATGAGTTGGAGAACCAAATTCAGAACTTGAGAACTCCTCCTAAACGATCTGGCTCGATCAGTGTTATCAATATCAAGTGCCGTAAGAGTTGGATCAAGACGGAAACCTTCTTAGACGAAGAATCAGAGGTGAGACTTCCCAGAAAATTATATCGCGTATGTATACACAATGTGTACACAAACCGGTAAAGATCACTTACTGCTGTCTTTTGGTTCCTAAATCTCAGAAGTATTGGGCTTCTCATAATTTTAAACCATACCGGAATCTGACGCATGTAGTCATGTGCTCATCTTACCTCAGATAGAGAAAATTAAATCGACGTTGACAACTGAAGACTTGATATTGGAAGATATGAGCAGCGGTCACGATGATTTGAAACAGACCCTTACTTCGAGGACTCATGTGAGTATTGGCATCATCATCTAGATTTCTGATACACGTTATATATATCAGGCTCAGATGGATATCGATGCGTTCAGTCAAATAATTGAAATTCTATGTGTGCAGGTTGTTAAAAACGTGGTTGCGGCACTTAGACAGAGTGACACAGACCGTGCCGCCAGAATGTCTATCTCACTCTGTTTTCCGCGATCTGACCAACCGGCAGATGAGTTCAAAACGATGCGACGTGTTTGTCAGTGTACAGTGGATGATTTGGCACTATTCCAAAACTGTCTCACTGTTCTCTTAGTTGACAGGTATGACACACCCACTTATACAGCTACTTTTCAACACTGTCATTATTATCGGTACCCTATATCTGTTAAACAGGTATAATCACGATAAACATGCTGATTCGATGACTTCAACTTTAAAAAGACACGACTTTGACCTCATGTGAAACGACGAGGACTGTTATCATTAATTGTATGCACATTGTAATACCTCTCCAGGGACAGGATATCCTTGGCTATAGTCTCTCATTTACTCGACAAAATCCGTCTCACCTTCGAGATTCTGGGTGATACTGTGCTGCGAGGAAGTGTTGGCGAGATGATCAAATTCGTGACCACCAACTTTGGAGACACGATTGCTAAGCGTAACATCACACCAGGTAAGACTGGTAATCACTGTTTTATAATCCCTATCCGTTAATGGATGCTCTGTGGTTATTGATACTGAACATCTGTCATACTCATAGCACTCGCAGCAGGCGTATCTAGCAGATACATCACACTGAGATATCACTTTTTAAACAGCCCATCACGCCATGAGTATAGTTGACAGTGATACTTGCCATGAGTATAGTTCAAGTTGACAGTGATACTTGAAGTTGATTTATGGGACACAACACCTGATCTATGAACTCATTCAGCAATGAATTATCGACAACAAGAAAACGCCGAAGATTGTGCAAAGCAATTGACTCTGATACGACAGCATGCCACTACGCTGAGCTCGGGGACCGTCTCTGTTGAACTGATGGCTCTAAAGAAAAGTTTAGAACTTTTTGGCTTTTAATTTGGAACTAAAGGCCCATTTATAGGTCCATTTTAGGTGTCTTAACGATTTAATGAACTTGAATTTTATTGATATTATCTCATTGCCTATGCAATTACTCAATGACAAATCTGAAAACACTCTCCTTCAGCATATTTTAAATAGATATGATGTTTAATAAGTGCCGAAGCTTTGAATTTTATTTTCGTGAGGTAAATTGTATTTGTTACACTTACAGTTAAGACTTCGTATGAGCAATGAGTATGACTAAAAACAGTAACTTGACTCTCCCTTCACTTGACTTTGACACACTATTGTAGACTGAGACACTAGGCAACAGATCTGTGTTCAGATCTGTGTACACGTTGGTCGTTGCGCGCGCCCCTGATCTACTCACTGATCTAACTCAGTTGTCAGTGAACTGAAAAGTCGTTGCCGGATGTTGTCCGCGCGAAGCAAGAAACAGTGGCCTGGACAGATAACATCCGGCAAAAAAGTCGGAGCACAATGCAATGATAATTTGATCTTATCTGTCCATGTTTCAAGCTGTGCACACGTGTTGCGCGCGCCCGTACCCCTTTACCCTTATTTTACTCGATGAACTGAGAAGTCGTAGCGAAATGAAAAAACCAAGAAGACGCGCGTGAACAGTGGGATATTAGTATATTTGATTTGGGTCACGCAGCGCGGTCCGAAAACATATGACGCGGCATGAAAAACAGAGGGCAAATAACCTACGGCAAACAGGCCTGTTTCGGCCTTCGATGAAGGCGCGCGCGAGAAACAGGTCAGGTAACATCTGACAAAGATCGACAATATCGAATTTGATAGACAACAGAACAGAAGCTTCTTCTTCGTTCCATGGGTTTGGGGTCGACACTCGACAGAGCATTCATTCGTTGTTGGAAATGGATTTCACCCTACCCCTGCTGGCGGGATTTTATTCGTCGGGCGGAATGAAAATTGCGCGCACCGACGGTAGCAGGTAGGGTAAAATCCTACAAATTCATTCGCGGCATATATATATGTACGAAGCGAACAAAACGTGCGCGCGCTGTGCCGCGCATGCATAAAGCTGAAACGGTGTACCGTTTCAGCGTTGTTTTGTCCACGCGCGTTACAGAAATGTTCAGACTATCAGCATACTCCCCATTTTGTGGCAAGTTTGTTCCAATTTTGTTCCGAAATCAGGGAAAGATTAACTCTCACTCAATCACTCAAAATGGAAGCAGGCAAAGTAAAGACTAAAAGACGTGTTCCGAATGGCTCCCACAATCGGAAACATAAAGTCGACAGAACAAATCTGTCTAGTGCATGACTCAAAGTGAATACCTTATTCCTGTACATACCGCACTTAATCAAACACGAAAATCTTTGGTCATAATGACTATGATTAGGTTACTCAGAAACCTGTCTCATTTCGTACCACTGCATCCAAATAAATCACGAATTATACGGACTTGATGTTCCAGATCAGCAGGCTTGGAGGACTCGCATGTTGACGTCTTCCATCTGTGATCCCAGCTAAACAGGTACTCCAAAGGTAAGGTCATTGCTATAGCTAACCACCAACATCACTAATATTGATACAATGGACTGTTAGACCAACCGACAATAGGTGATCGTAATACTGGAAGGGAATTTTGAGGAAGGGTCGTTAATTTACCAATTATGGTTCCTACTGCCCAATGATTGACCACACTATTGACAGAAGCAACGAATATCGAGAAGACTGAAGCATTCCAAGTGACACTGTATTATTGTATTGCCCAACTTATCTGGCAGGAGCTGACCTTGAAGTTCTTGAAAGAAAATCAAACTGAAATTAGTTATAATCAATAGAAATCAACAATGATGAGTAATGTAAATAAATAAATCATTGTGAAGATAAAAACCGGATATTTAACTCCTAAACAACTTTGAAGGTTGAAAACCTTGCAAATCGCAAATAAATCCATCAAAGTATCATGATCTATTTGAATATTAAAGGCTGGTCATGTTCATGCGTACGTACATAACGGAGCAATATTCTCGACATCAGAAGTCCAAGTCCAGATCCACAGTTGTATGGTCGACGAGATTGTCTATGTCATCTAAATCAAGGTCAGTCTGTTCAGTAAGATTCTTAGATCCACCCTTATCAGCGCTCGACACAGGGGGCGCCGTTGTTTCCACAACCTTAGAAACTTTATCATTTTTATCTCCACATTTATCGGACTGTGACATCATCTTTTGCAATTCTACTTCGTCAGGAGTCATATCAAATCTATTTCGAGACGGCTTTCCACTCTTTTCCTTCATGATTTTGAAGTCCTTGAGGCTCTTATCAAGTTTTTGTTTGATTGCAAGAGCTTTCCTCATTTTGTCTTCATCAATCTCAACAACAGGCTTTGGGGCAGCTTTGATCGAACTATGGGATCCCACTGTTATTGATTTATAATTTTGTGCACAAGCGAGTTGAAGTTTATGTATCGTAGAAATTCCGCCAGATTTAACACCGGATGATGCTGTCGAAACTATTGTGACACCTGATGATGCAACAGGGGTAGCAGACGATGTGCTCTTGGTTGTCATTGAAACTGAGGTGCTTCCCACTGATGTACTGACCACTGGAGATTGGCTTGTCACGGAGGGTCTTTGAATACTGGGAGCAGGAGGTCTTTGAAAGCGTGGAGTAGGTTTTATTTGTGCAGATGATGTAGCCTGAACTTGCATTGGTGGCACTGGTCTCGGAGCAGATGGAGTTGTCTGAACTGGGGCAGTAGACGGAGTGTAGTTTAATGTCATTGTGGGTTGAAAATTCGGAATAACTGGAGGAATATTAATTTGCTCCATTCCGGGGATTGGAGGTTGAAGATCATTGCCAGGAAACATTGGAGATGCATTCCACATTTGGGGAGGAGGAGGTCTACTTTGCTGATTAGCAAATCCATTGAAATTTGGAGGTATGGGTGGACATTGATTGAAAGGACCAGCTGGTGGATTTATCATATTTGGAGGATTAAAATTTCCAACAAATTGATTACTGAATCCCTGTGGTGCATAGGAACCTGGAGGCATCATCATCGAACTGTTATTGAGAGGTTGTTGCATCGGTGGCTGCTGCATTGGAAAGAAGCTTCCACTTGGTGCAATAAGAGGTTGATGATATGGTGGTACAACTTGATTGGCATTCCCTGCTGCATTAATCGTTTGATTTGGTACAACAGAAGCAGTCTCACTGTTTTCAGGCTTCTTCATTGAGAACTTGCTTGCAGTTTGCCATGCTGCTTCTTGCTGCTGCTCCAAAGTTTTTGTAGCTGTTGTTTTGAATTGTTCAGGAACGTTAAAAATCTTTTCAGCAGGCTTCAACATCTTTCTTATCTCTTCCTTTTCTTCTTCATTTTGTTTTTTGAATTCTGCAATCTTTTGTAGAACCATTTGTCTTTTAGCTTCCATATCAGGAGGCAAGACTTTTCCTGTAGAGCTTGGAGTGGGATCAGTCTTAGAAGAAGTATTTTGAACTGGCATTTCCACATTTTGCTTGATTGCCATTCCATCAGAGGTGGAAGTGTGACCTTGGCTGATTGCTGGTTTTGCGTCCCCTTTCTTTTTTGAGACTGTTTGCTGCTTCACCTTTCCCTTATTTTTAGCAGATGGTTCATTACCATTGAGCGATTTATCATTAGCTCTCCTTTCCAGAAGTTTGGATTTTTCCCTTTCCTCTTGTAATTGCTTCCGCAAACGCTCTACTTCTAGTTTTGCTTCATCTTGTTCATCAGCTTCATCATATTCAGGAGCCAATCTGCTCTCACCCCCAAAGATTGATTGCAAAATTGATGGACCAGCCTCTTTTGGAGGTTGAGCAAGAGGAATTTCTCCCCCATAAGCTGCAATAATCTTATCAATTGACGTGACCATATCTTCTTCTTTCAGCATTGAAAACACAGACTGAGGGAAAGATGAGAACTTTTTCTGATCACATTCTTGCAATGTGGACTTGAAACTTTGCTGCTTGAGAAATAATTTTTCGTCGAAAGGTTTGAATTTAGCTGGGAGCACTGCTTCAGGCAAAGATGGACTGCAGATCTTGGCAGGAGGGATGTCAGAGAATGGAGCAGTTTCTAAAGGATTTCTCCGATAGTTTGACGATGGAACGTCAGAAAATGGTGCTGCTTGTTCAGGATCTTGCTCATCACGCAAGTTAGGTTCAAAAAATCTTCCTTCAGATTCTGTCCTTGGTCGTTTATGTAGCTGTGCTGATTCTATAAAACGATTATTAGGATGATTACTTCCAATTCCAGAATAACTAGATGCGTATTGCTGAACAGGAGGGAAGAATTCATCATCAGAAGACTCATCTTTGTAATAAATCTGAGGATGAGATTGGGATGATGCACTTGCTTCTGACAAATTTCTTCCTCTTGAACCACTGCTGCGGTTAGTGCTATCATCACCCCTTATATCAGGGGCCTCTTCATCTTCAGCCATAATGAATGTTTGTTGGCTCTGAAAAGAGGGGTGCTGAACATGGTCATAATTTCTTTCATGAAGATAATCTTGGGTGCGAGATGCCTGTGCCTGGTAAGGAGCCCCTTCATAGGGCTGCCCATGAATCTGCTCTATCCCCGGATAATACTGCTGTTGCTGCTGCTGTAATCCTCTCTGAGTTGCAGATTGATGATTTTGAGACTGATTGGAATAGGGCTGACTTTGTCCACTTACTACATAAACAGAAAATTCAGACCATGATCGAAAATTTTCGAGAAAACTGAATTTTTTCTGTTTGGGGAACAGAGCAGAGATCTTTTGTGCTTGTTTTATCCTGCATATAAGACAAACAGTAACACATAATGAGACAGCACAACGAAGCACAAACTGAGCTATGAGTAGTCTTATTACTTCTTCACTGATACCCCCGCTGCCACCTACCTCGAGTGGAATGAAGCGGGGGGTCACCCCTAAAAAATGATTCTTTGATTGGTTGTTATCATCCCTATCATTATCTTCTCTCTTTTTGTCAATATAAAGTGGGCGAACTGTGTAATTACTCAGATCAAAAGCTTGTTGCCGAGGCACCGGTGGTTGCAAAGGAGGGGGTAGGGAATGTCTGTGGCCTTGACTGGGAGGGACATACTTTTGCTGATGTCCATAATAGCTGGAAGATTGTGGTGGCGGAGGCCTGGATCTATAAGATGGCTGAGCAGATTGATGCAGAGGAATTCTTTGACCTTGATTGGATGGAGCTGGTCTTCCTCGTGGAGCGAATTGCCTATATTTTGGAATAGGAGAAATTCGATAATTGTGGGAACGGGGGGATTGGTAGTCCTCAGGAACATCGAAACGATTAGATTGCTTTCGAGTATGTAAGGGAGGGAATGGCATCCTTTGGCTTTGTTGGGGCTGATTATCATGCCAATCCTCATCAGTTAAATTGTACTCTCGTCTACGCTCAGGAGGTTGTGAATTCCTTGGGCTAGTAGGAGACCAATGATGGTTACGAGGAGGAGAACGATAGGGAGCATGTGGAGGTGAATGGTGGCGAGGTCCTGGAGGTGAATCATAACCTGGTGGAGTTTTGTATTCCTGCAGAGGCTCTCTCTCAAATCGATCTTGATAACCCAGACGACTGCTTAAAGCATACGACTGATCCACATCCCTGCCTTTGAGAGCAGGTATACTTGCTGTCGACGAATCCTCAGAAGAATGTCGATAGTTTGGATTAGCAGAACGAACAGAATCGAAAGTTCTCTGGGTTGATGCTGCTCTTTGAGGTCTAGAAACCATACCCTCTGCTTTCGGATGATAACCCCCTTTTGATGATTCCAGTGAATCATTGGCTATATTGCTGCCAGTGAGGTATGCTGGTTTCAAGGGTTTATCAGTAGGTTCCATATTGCTAGGCTCTTCATCGATTTTGCTTTGCAAGTGATGCTCGAAGTCATCTGCTGGATCAGAGAATTTATCAAGGTATGATGCTAGACCAGTCATACCTGTCTTAACTGGTTTTTCCTCACCATCAGACAAGTCACCATCAGATGATTTGTTATCTATCATTTCTTCACCATCAAGTTCAGTTGAATTGACGTTGCAGTTATCTTGCCAGTTACTAACATTCCTCTCGGCAATGGTTTGAGGATCCTCTCCATCTGAAACCTCCGGAGATGGCAAAGTAGGACTCTGAGCAATTGAAGATGCAGAATCTGAAACTTCCTGTTCTTCATCTGTTTTGTAACCATCATCTTGAATATTAAAAGGAATACCATCAACTTCATCATTATGGTCTACCTTATGTTTCAAAACATCATCTTCTTCCCCCTCTGACTCACTTACTTCTCCTTCCTCGAGTTCAGAACCTTCAGGTGTTTTTGGACCTGGTTTATCCTCGCCATTCTCTGGGGTTTGGGGTCCATTGACAGCCGTATTGTCTTGGTCAGTTGCTTGTTCTGAGGGTACAGCTGTCTCAGAGGGTCTTGTCAGAAACATATGAGGTGCGATCGGGACTGCTGCTAAAGTACCATCAGGGAGCAGCATAAATCCAACAGCCTGTTCACCATTAGGAGGGGCATCAAGCCTGAATCCGTAGGATAGAATCTGGCGAGTGTCGTATGACGGTAGCTTTTTTGTTTTCTTCTTTGTCTGTCTCGGGGCTCTCTGGTTCAAAATCTGTTCATCAATAGCATCTTCTGGTCGAATGTCATCGTCCAACAAGCCACTCTTGGCATCAGTCATATAATCGATGCCAACAGGGTCGATCTTGCTATTCTTCGACAACCTGAAATAGAATGAGGGTCAATATTGAAATAGGAGGAACTAGATGACGTATGTGAGAATTTTGTATAACGATTTGCACTGGTCCCTGAAGCTGAAGAGTGAAGGATTATGGGGGTTAAATATATTACTGCACAGCTTCCTGGGACCTGATTTCTATCCATGATGTACCAAATACCAATCATACATATTCGTGCAAGTTCGTGACTCCTCTCTAACTTCCTACTAACTTGATTGACTTATTGGTATCTTTATCGACAAAGTAACACATAAGTTTAAAGGAAAGCTTTGACACTATTACTGTTTGACAAATCAATGATACCAAATTGGCAATCTACTTCAAATTCTTATGGACAAGATCTTCCTAACATCAGCATCCATCCCTTGAATGTCGCCAGCAACCTGAGAATAATGAAATAACTACAGTAGGTACAGACTACAATAGTACAAGAAAGGTAAATTTGTCACCTAAAAAGATTAAAAATGCAATTGACTTGAAATCATTCACGCCCAATAATTCATTCTTTCTCTCTTACTTTGAAGCTTGATTTCTCGTCCATAGTGAGGTGAGCATCAAACCCTGAAATGTTCTCTTATCAGATACACTAAAAACATCAAAAAAGGTAAAATTTGGACTATGATAGGAACTTTTTTAGTGCTAAGTATAAACATCAATATCAAAATGACCTACCACTTTCGCATTTGTCTACTTTGTTTGGCACAAAATCTCCTTGGAGCTATCTTGTTCAATGTTGAATGTTCATTGTTCTTACAGAGTTAAAGAGAGTTGGTGCGATAAAGTTTCCACTGTTCATTTCTTCAAGGACCTCAGAGACCATCACATTAATCTAGCTGCTAGCAACAATAAATGAGCAATTATAGTATCCGATGCTTGCTACTCTGATGTTCAGTGTTGTGAGCTGTTATATTGAATCAATACCACAGCCAACAACACTGGGTTCAGATAGACAATAACCACTTAATTCATATAATGCTCAACTTTAACATTGTTCCTTCAGTCAATTTCAAAACACTTAATTCATTTGATGAAAATCATATATAATCAAAACGTTGCTCATTTTAAACCCCTCCTCATTGGGTAAGTCATTTGATGTTAGTGGTTCAATGACATGTAGCTTAATCTGTCAACATTATAAACTCGCAAATTCTGTTTGTATGGATTATCTGCTTCACACGAACTAAAATGGTCGTTGCTATGGTAACAAGTACAGATTATTGCGCGTTTTGAGTTATTTCTTAGTTGGTGCATTTGCTTTGTGGTGACCGGTGGATTTGGTGTGGTTTCCCCATCTAAACTATCCACACTCATATCACTTTTTGCTATTCAGCACTCGCACTATGAACGGGTCCCCTAGTCTTATCAACTTATTAACTGACTTCTTCACCCCATGGGCTGATAAGGTATGTGAATCGTGAACAATCTCTCATGTTCTTCAGCCCCTTCTCAATTAATTCGGTGACAAAGATAACTGCTGATTGAAATTGAAAACAGTACAACAGATGAAAATAGTTCACACTTCAAACAACATATATAATAAGTCCAATTTAGAATGGTGTTATCAGAGTAAAATGATCTTCAAAGTGACACTATGAATATAGTAGTGTCATATAGGTATAGGTTACAGGTCGCCAGGTCACACAAATAAGTTTGTAATTTCATAACATCAAATTGCTACGATTATAGGTAACTAAGATTGTTAAGAGACTAATAATGATAATGATATTGATATCGATATTATCAATAACTGACAACTAATGAACGTTGAATCAAGTTCTATAACGGGATAATCATAAAGTCGGGCGAAATTGTCTTGGGTCAATATAGAATTGCCTTGGCAAATTTCCATTTGCACCCATCGGAGAAAGTCCTCTACCATTCATCATGACAGGAGGCCCCCCATTCATAGAAGATGTGTTTGGAGTGGTGGGCACCAAACCAGGAATTTGTCCTGACAAGTGGCCTACAGGACCACGAAAAGGAACAGTTGGTGGCATCATGTTGTTCATGGGCATTGGTCCCAGATGCGGCCTCTGTGCATTGCTATAGTTTATAGGAGGCATTGGTGGCCCCAAGCTCTGGTTTGGAGTCCCAGAAGGAGTACTGAATATATTATGCTGGCTTTTTGGCGGCATAGGAGGACCAAATGGACTTAGAGGCTGGATATTGAAGGGGACTGATGGACCATATGGAACTTGAGTAGATCCCTGAAGCACTGGTGGCCTGAAACCAGCATTGCTCATGGGTGGTAAAGTTGGACCAGCTGGTAACATTGGTGGAATGTTTCTATTATCTTGCAATGACATACCAGCGGGATTGATCTGCGGAGATTGAATATTGTAATCTCTTTTTGGATGCAAATCCCTCTCTCCCCTTTTGCTTGACTCACCACTTCGGTTCCTACATGAATCTGAACGTTTTCTTTTAGATTCATGGCTCCTGGTGTATGTATCTTCTTTTCCATCATAACCTATACTACCATCGACTTTACCTTTGATGACAGCATCAACTTTCTCAGAAGGAAAGGTGCTAAACTTTGGAGGTTCGAATTCCTTCAAAAATGTTTTTCCAGATGGTCTTAGGTTATCACAGTCAAGCGGCTCATGTGATACTTTATCTGTGATTTCACTTTTGGGGGAGAGTGTCAGACTCTTTGAAATTATTTTCGGTTGCTTTTCTTCTTCATTTGGGTCATATCCTCGAGCTGCCCCACCGAAAACATGTTGAAGACTAGTTTCAGATCCCGGTTCTACTTCAGGATCAATGTTATACAATGAAAGAAGACGTTCAATGCTAGTGTGACAATTTTCTGGAACCTGGGGTAAGTTACTGCCACGAATTGAGTTATCCGGAACGACTGGTCCAAATTTTTCGTCCTTCTGACATATCTTGGCAGATGGAAAAGATGAAAATGACAGTGATGGAGGCAAAGCAGGTCCAAATGATGAATATTGTTGAAATGAAATTCCTGTATTATTGCTTGGACCAGCTTTAATGGGAGTGTTAGCTGAAGGAAGAGCAGGTCCATACATAAAAGTATTGACATCTGAATGTGAGATGGATGGATTAAAACCAGACACACTTGTTTGTGGAAGTGAAGACTCATGTTGCTTTTGATTTGGTAATGCAGGGCCAAACTTCTCATCATTTTTGCTTTCATTACCTGCGCTATTTGTATTCTCTTCTGGAAGCTTGGGACCATAATGCCCAGTCATGACCATGACTTGATATGATGACTGAACAGAATTTGCTATGTTGTTTATGAATGATTCAGAGTGCGAACTGAGAATATCAAATTTCACGCTGCTTTGCCTATGTCCAATTATTTTCAGCCACGAAATCAGTCTGCTTAAAATGAAAAGAACAGCCAAATAGTAGATGCACATCCATTCCATAGTAGAAGACTCTTTGGAAATACCGTACATTTCCAAGATAGATCTAAATGCTTCATTCCGTTCTAGATTGAGACAGAATGTTGTGTAACTTAACAAAGCAGCTTTGATTGTTCTCTCCATTTTGTTGGACCTGCAAAGTTCGAGAGTTAAACTGTACGTCTTTTCCAATACAAATTACTAAAAAATACCCAAGCTACACAGTGTAATATAATTCGATGGGTGCCCTTTCAGGCTAGTGATGAAAACTCTACCGCATATGAAAATTCACAAGTTTAACTAATATAGGTTGATATATTACAATGGAAACGGTTGAAATTAACATAGAAACTCGGAACAGATACAAAAGTCCAATAATAAGGAAGAATCGAAAACTGCTAAGAAAAAAGTCTTCAAGGAATTAAATTGGCGAAATAGGTAGAGGAGGACCGAAACGACGAAAAAAATTGTGAAAACTACCTTTGAAATCCAAAGTCTTATCTATAGAGGTGTATGGGTATACTGCAAACATAGCGAAATACTGGATATCGATTTTCTAATCCAAGGATTGTCATAAGAGAGGAAAGAATCTAAACTGAACACAAAGCTAAAGGAATGAAACTTGCTGATACCAACTTTGGAAAATCTGGCTGCTAAGCTGGAAAAAATCAGTGATCAGTTTGTTTAGCCGAATTGAGTACATTTATCCATGAAAACACCTAGAAATAGTGAATGTGCCGAACTTTCAGGGAGATATGCAAGTTGGTTATTCAATCGAATTTTCAGAACAAAAAGAACATAAAGAAAGAAGAATTCGTCTTATTGGTAAAAAATGCAAATGACTACAGTACAGAATACCAGCTATTCTGACAGAGCAATTGGAAAGTCTGTGAATAAGATCTATTATATACCTACCTCGTGGCTGATATATCCGGTGTAGTGACATGTGCTATTTTGGATGTTTTTGCCACACTTTTCATATTATGTCACACTACTTTGGTATTCTGTCACACTTTTTCCATATTATATCACACTATTTTTGTATTATGTCACATTTTTTTCATACTATGTCACACTTTTTTCATATCATGGCACACTTTTTCCGTATTATGTCGCACTTTTTTCATATAACATTATGGCACACTTTTTTCCGTCTCGAAACTCGGTAAATAATATCGTGACTTGACTCGAAAGTTGAGATAACATCATGTTTTCAACTCGGCTTCGCCCACGCTGAAAACAACCCATTATTCAACCCAGCCTCAGCTCGAGGCATATATCGTGTCATCTCATACTTTCTCATTAAGTAACTATATAATATACGGTACTTTAGAAGATGATGTACTAAGTTCTGGTCTTCACACAATTAAAATAGCACAATATTAAATGATTAGTCAAGTGATAAGTCATTGATTAAGTCAACTGGCAACTATGTTAAACTATCTGCAAAGTCACTAAACAAGTAACTAGGATATGCGTTTCCCAGTTACATTAATTCAAGCATGCAATGATGACAGCGCACGTGATTTAGAGTCCTCACGTGCGCTGATCAGTCGGGGCAGACACAATTGTTCAACAAATATGACTAATTAAATTTCAGGAGGGACTGCCTGAAATTAGAACCACGGAATGCTACTTTACCTATCTATACTGCTTTTATGAAACGATAAGGGGCAAAGATTAAAAGAATCAAGGTTAGCTGGAATTGAAAAGCAGGCGCTTTGATATGATCCCTTCAATACTGCGATATTGCAGTACCTTTCTATTGGATATGGCTAAGGTTATTTTAACTACTTATCAAATTCATAATCCTAATGGATTTAATTCAACATTCCATTCACGGATGAGCATTGTGTGGTACATTACCTCATCTGTTGTAATTAAGTTGGTAAGTCGTGCTACGAATTCATGAAAATAGGGGTCATACCTACTCAAAGACACCAAATTTTGGTAAGCTTTTGATTTAAAATCAAATTTAAGGTAGCTGTAACCCGTGATACCTATACATTTATATCATTAGGAGCTATACTAGTTAAGGGGGTTTCAGGGGTCACATAGTTCATATCAGATAAATTTCAGTATTCCTCTGAGTGGAATGGTGGTTATATGCTTTTTAGATACCTTAATAAAACTATCGCCAATGTTTCATTCACATCAGTTTTCCCAACAGCAATTGTTTATATATAAAAATTTGGGGCAGCTAACACGTTATATCACTCCCTATCATTTTAAGGAAGATTTCAAGTTAGGTAAACCTTTTGGACTATTCATTAATTTGACCTGTGATATAATCCCTATACATGATCCACTATTTTTGAAGATGAAGGAGAATTAGAATGTACCTATCAATCTAACAATCTAGTTCTAAATAGCCTCTTTCGACCTGGGGATATGAAATTGTTAAATATTATGACTTCATGTTGGGATTATCTACTCTGAAAAATATTTTGGCTACTAAATCTGAAACTCATGGGTTATAGAGGCAATGTGTAAAAGACGACAATTGATATACAGTATTGGATACCTATCAACTTGAAAAGTTGGTTGTTTGTGAGAAGTTAGTTGCTTGAATATGTGTAAGAGATGATATTCATACACAGCAGCTGGTACTTACTCAACAGTTTCCATTCCCTCGATATCCACATCTTCTTCTTCACTAGTTAGATTCTCTATCTGCTCTCTATCTGGACTGTCGTCTCCAAAGTTGACCATACCTTCATCAATCAACATTTGTCTTGATGTTATCGCTTTCCTTGTCTTCACAAGTGAAGCTTGCTGATTCTTGTACTCCTAAAGGACAATGTAATTGCATTTCTGACTATAAGTGCCCTCTGTGACACTAACAACGAACATGAACCATCGTGTTTCTAATAAATAGGTACCATCACCTAGAAAAACATACCTTATCACTGCTTTTCAAAGTTTCTTCAGACTTTTCCATTTGATATAGAGTGGTGTTCATTTTTCGTATCATGTCGGTTCGAGCTTCAGTCTGCTTAAGCAGACAGGAGCAGTACTGATCAAGGAAGTGGGCAGTCTCATCAAAGTCGGCGGCATACTTATCTCCTTCCTTGCGACCTTAATTTTTAATATAATATAAGTAATAATATCATATAAGTATTAAAATTTGGTCTATCAAAGAAAGTTATTTCATATTTGACTATCATTAATAAAGAACATACTTACTTGAAACATTAAAAGCATTTGCAAAATCTGTTGTGTCTAATCTGTGACTTAGTTTAGTAAGAACTTCTGATGACTTCTTTTCTTGAGACCTCAACAAATCAAGGGAGTCCATTAGGTCAGTAAGCTTGACTTGTGAATCTTCCATCCCAATAGCATCTGTATGAAACAATTTTCGTGAACTGTACGGTTCCTTACCAAAATTATTACCAACCATGCCAATGGGATAACAAAAATATTATAATCTTAATTGAGGAAAATACAATATTTCAGGTATAAACAATATAATGATTCTCTCCACCTACCAAGGTTGTACTTCATTGCACTTATGATATGCTTGTGGAACACTTCTCTAGATTCCCATATATCAAGCATACGCTCAATCTGGAACTTTGTTTCGAATTCCTTGCACTCAGATAAACACTTTGGAAGAATGAAGCCAAATGCATCAACAAATTGAGAGCCCTTTCTTTTCGTGTGTTGAAGAACATCATTGACTAGGAACAACAGTGTAAGTTTCTTCTCCTTAGAAGCTGAAAATATTCCAAGATTGATAATATATATTTTACTTACGTTCATGATGAGCCATGAGAGAGCATGGTTGCCTGAAACTTTCTAACAGCAATGTTACTTACCTTAATTATCAACTAATTTGTTAAGTTGGAATTTGTTATTAAATAAGTAAACCTTCATAATAAAGATTCTTCCATGTTTGAGCTATAACAGGAGCTTGATCTTTATATTGTTGTAACCAGAGAGAAACTTTTTCAATGCTCTCCTGTGCACCTGTCAGCTCATTCAAAAGATCTGTCAATGCTTCTTTGGTAAACATTTCATTCTTTCATTGCTGAAAATTGATGCTGGAATGATCTTACCTACTTACCTAGGTAGGTATGGCTTGTGATGGCCACATCATCGAAAGTTATATTGCACAATATTGTTATAATGCATTGCACTATAACAATAAAGTGTCATATAGGTGCACTAAGTGCACCTAGGTGGTACAATTAAACGTCATTGAATCCCTTGAATGCAATAAGACAATTGTTGGTCAAACCAAATAACAGAGGAGTTGCATCAACTCTAGTAATTTAATTAAATACACTTTTCTAGGTAGTAATGCCTAATAATCATTGATCCAATAAAAATAAAATAATTTATAATTCTGAGTCAAATATTTGACAGGAATGACCTTATCACAAAGTAAGTTGAGCTTTCATCTGGCGATGAACTGGGTAAATGATATGATCCTGATTAGTCTTGTGTTGCACTTCTGTTCTGACTATTGTTGCCTTGATATGATGTCTGATTTGAGTTGTAAACTTGCGGCTGCAAGTAAGACAATTGGTTCTGATAGGAATACTGATTATTATCAATTGTTGGCCTGTTGTACGATGGTAACTGACCATTGAACCTCAGAGCTGTCATGTTGTAAAGCTGCTGCGAATTACTGCTGCCTGAATTATTAGCTGCACTGTTAGCATTGTTGCTGCTAGTATCAGCAGCACTAGTTGTAGGCCTTGCATTATTTTGAGGAGCAGTGTTACTAGGATTACCTTGCTGATTACCAACTGTCTGCATAACTTGAGTAGGTTGTATCTGAAGGGCTGGACCACTTTGCTGAGGAGTAGTGTTTTGAGCAGCAGAAGAAGTAGATGAAGTAGATGTAGCTGGATTAGCTAGTTGGAAATAATATTGAACTTGGTCATTGGTTGGGTTGCGCACCTCACTCTCTTGGCGTTTTTGAGGCTTCAACTCATCTCTAGGCACTATGTCAATCAGGAAATCGAACTGATCATATTTTGCTACTGCCATTGCTATATCATTACGTTGCAATGTTCTTCTCTTATTGTCCTCAGTATGAATCCAGGCCCTCAGTGATAGTTCATTTATAAAGATTTCAGCAGCTTTAGCAAAAAGAATTGGTGCTTCAGCACTGATCATTTTAACCTCTTCATCCATCTTCATTATCTTTTTAATCCTGGCAAGGGGAAGTTCTTGAGTTTTGAAGTCTTGCACTGTGTTAATCTCTTCGTTGACTGTATTCCAAAAGCTTGCTAGCTTTTGCTGGGCATCAGTTGAACCACCAGAAGTATACAAACTGTTGTCCATGATCAGAATGAGATTAGAGGATGGACAATATATTATATTGAGACTGTTCAGCAGTCAGCTTACTGATCAAATGACCTCTCAACTATGATATTATTCCATTATTTAAGCTTCATGCCTGTATCAGAATAAGGAGGTGAATGATCATAATATAACAAATAGTCAACAAGCTTTCAATTTTCAACAAAAACCAAATTATTACCTTCAGATTTGAATAGGTTTTGAATTGAATGCAGCTAACATAAAAAAGACTATATATATCTTGTTTGCAGTTCATCCTGAACTGTTGAGATCTGAAGGCACACAGCTCAGTTATCGAGATATCAATTGTTCAAACAATGAAACTCGACCACGAGAATGACATCATTTCAAGTTTATCGACTTTATTATAATAGATCGACTCGAGATCAATTTGATCAAATTCTCATTTCTCATTTGTAGTTTGCAAGCTCCATGTGTTACTTCATCGTTCCACACTAGACCGCGCCGCGAATTTTTTGGATTGCGCGGCGCTCGCATAATCATATTGCATATATTTGCTGAAGTCGCACGGTTATCAGCGCCACGCACGCGCGGCGTGGTGCACGTGATGCTATGGCGCGGCGCGGTGCGGCGTATCGATGCACCATGATTCATTAATTGCAGGCAAGCAGAACTTTGAAATTTTATCATTCAAAGGCAAATTCGATCCGACAATTAGATATCGTGTTTTTGAATTTAGATCAGACCATAAAATAAATTATTCATTGTGTTTTCTGATTCAGCTATGAATTATTTTCTCAACTTGTATTTGTGATTTGATGTTTATTATTCAATTGGTGGAATTTTGTTTTCAGTTTTGATCATATAGTTTACTAGTTGTAGATAACTAGTTTCAATCTTTATTTGATCTTTTAGCCTGCCACATGTGAAAAATCTCTTAGCTTTCATGCTCCAAAAATTCTGACTATCTTTTCTGTTACTCCTTTTTGGCACTGTGCTGGGATTATTACCCTAAACTGGCCTTTTCTTTTCCAAAATTATGATATTTAGTTCTTTCTCAATTTTCAAAACAACCAAAATTTATCAGATTTGTTCAATCAGCAGGGAGTTTTTTAGTAGAGAGATTGTAGAAATAGGCAAAAAATGTGATGAGAAAGTGATTGAAGAGACCCAACATGGTGTGTATGAGCTTGCTTTACCTTCTCTATCTGAATTTTGAAAACAAATTTTCATTTGATAATATTGTTTGTATCATAGTTTACCTTGAATGACAAATCTGTTTTGAATTTCAGTCCCAATACAAGAGATCAAAGAGTCAGGGTGTGGAGGATATGGTGTTACTGCCTAGTATCAAAGATGCAGAAATATGTGAAAATCTCAAAAGAAGATTCCTTGAAGACCAAATATTTGTATCCTTACACTTTGCCTGAATTCTATGATATCATGTATCATGGTGACAACTGACAGCTGTTGTAAGTCATGGTAAACAGCCAGATATTTCCACTGGATGGTCCTGATGGTAAGTGCTGCTTTAACAAGATCATTTTTTGATAATAATTCTGTTGCTTATGACTGAGTGGCTTCCTTAACTTATGAATTGGTAGACATATATAGGTCCAGTCCTCATTTCTGTGAATCCCTTTAAACAGATGTCATACTTTACCAATAAGGAGATAGACATGTATCAAGGAGCTGTAAGTACTTAAGTAGAGCTATCACAATTGTACCCCTCTTTTTTGTACAAAATTCAATTAGAACACTTGTATATGGACATTATTTGTGACCTGCATTCCAGGCAAGTTACGAAAACCCGCCCCACATTTATGCCCTGACAGACAACATGTTCCGGAACATGATGATAGACAAGGAGGGGCAGTGTGTCATAATCAGCGGTGAAAGTGGAGCTGGGAAAACTGTTGCAGCAAAGTATATCATGGGTTATCTGGCTGCAATTTCAGGTGGAGGACAGGACATCCAGGTAAAATAGACCGTGGACACTCTGGACATTCTGGTAAATCAACTCCTCTGAATGCAATGATCTGTGAATGTTATTTGTAATATTTTCATTACTGCAGTTGAAAATACCGAGACTATAATATGAATTTCACAGAGAATAAAGGACGTGATCATTGAAAGTAATCCTCTACTTGAAGCATTTGGAAACGCCAAAACTGTCAGAAATAACAACTCCAGCCGTTTTGTAAGGACATTTTCTCGTGACTTATTTGGGTTTCGTATGTTTCCTAGTTCCTCTAGCTATTTCATCAAGCAAACAATTCACTCAATATCTACACCCTGACATTTTGGTTGAATTCCCCGCTATGGATGGAGAGTTCTGAGGGGTAGAAGCATTATTGACTATAATGTGGAAGTCATGACGTGATCGGTCGAAATAGCTGAACTGAACAGAACTGTTTTATATACCCACCACAGGGCAAGTACATCGAGATCCAGTTCTCAGCAGCTGGTCTCCCTGACGGAGGTCAGATACGCAACTTCCTCCTGGAGAAGAGTAGGGTAGTCATGCAGAACCCAAATGAGAGGAATTTCCATATATTCTACCAGATACTAGCAGGAGCATCTGAGGACGAACGAGGTAGTTCTCACAGTGCTCTCACTGTAATCTTACAGCTGTTTAGAGGCTGCTGTCAGTGTACACTGTACAATAGACTCGTTTTCAATTATTGTTAGCATATTCATCATTATTATCGTGATATGACATGAAGTATTTCAAAAATCTCATCTAGCTGGGTAGAAAGTTAGGAGTAACATTTTCTCAATATTAACATTCTCTCAATCATTTATGCTCATTTTTCTCACATGATGAACGATGAGCATACTTTACAGGAGAGTGCGGGTTGTCTGAACCTGATTACTATTGGTATTTGAACCAGAGTGGTACTTATTCAGTGGATGGAACCAATGACTCTAAAGAGTACAGCGACACTAGGGTATGTTTTGATATTTTGAAAATCAGGTTGATGACTGAATTCGGGACAATGGATCATGTCTATAGAGGGCAAATGATCTGTGCTCATTTGATCAACCACTCTGAGAGCCATATGCAGACTGAACATGTACACTGTACAGTGTACACACCGTATAATACACTACGCGCATAGTTCAATGTATAGTTGTACAGTGTACAATGTACACTGAGCAACTGCAATCCATAGGGAGCGAAACTGCTGTTTACCAATACATTTACCCGCCAGTACACTTTATCATAAGAAATAAGTGCTCTATAAACTGGTAATTCGATACGATAAGCTTCACTAGAGATTACCTACCTAGTGTCCTATATCAGGGCCCTGGACTCAGGAGTAGTGTACATTGTACATTGTAGTGTACTATGTTGTGCTCAATGTAGTTACATAAGATAGTGTCCTATATCAGATACTAGTGTACTATGTACCTACATGAGGTATCGCCCAAAAAATAATAACCAGGATATAACACATGCTCAAATTGGAAACCTCACTCCTCTCAAATCATGAATTGCAGATGTCTTGATCGACAAGAACACGCAAATCATGAAACAACTAATGAGACGGAGGTTCAATTCATTTTGCGACATCAAACAATGAACACATGCTCCATACTTGCGGTATAACTCATTTCGACGTATGATCAGACCCTCTCCCCTTGTCTCCCCCAGCACGCGATGGAGATCATGAACATTGATCTGGATACCCAGTGGGACATCCTGAGGATAGTAGCTGGGATTCTCCACCTCGGTAACATTACATTCGTAGAGCAGGGAGCCAATGCGTCCGTACCTGCTGATACTACTTGTGAGTGCACCTTTACCAAATTGAGAGGGCTTGTTACGCTCTTCCTGTTTAATTCTCCCATTTTTCAACATCTCCATCCACTCCTTTCTGTCTTCAATCCCCTCCTGCCCTAACTCCCTAACTTCCCGCCACTCACTCCTCTCTACCCTCACTCCTCTCTACCCCCTAACTCCCATCCTACCCTCACTCCCCTCCTGCCCTCACTCCCATTCTACCCTCACTCCTCTCCTGCCCTAACTCTCATCCTACCCTCACTCCTCTCTACCCTCACTCCTCTCTGCCCCCTAACTACCCAGTACCCTCGCCCCAACTCTCCCAGTTTTGCAGTACCCCGCGTACTTGCTGGGTGTGGAGGAGGGTCGACTCAGTAAGGCCCTCACTGAGCGTGTCATGGAGAGTAGATGGGGAGGGAAGGTCGAGATAACAAATGTTACCCTGAACCCTGAACAAGCAACTGCAACCAGGGACGCGCTAGCTAAAGCTCTCTACAGCCGACTATTCGACTACCTCGTAGCGGTAATCAAGAATAATAACACAGAATAATAACACAAGAATAATAACACAGTCGAGTTTTTCATATCAACTATCTTAAGTTGACTGCCATACCGTGTTTTTCATTGCCAGGATTTGAAACTAAGAGAGGTCGTGAAAACAATTGTTTCAGTCTGTCAATAAAGCATTCCTCAAAGCAAGGAGCGAGTATTCTATCGGTGTGCTGGATATTTACGGTTTTGAAATATTTGAGGTGAGTAACTGGGTGTGGTTATTCCATGGTGAAATTCAGTGTAAAACATGGCATGTGATTTCTACTGAAAACCTCAGTTTGAAGATGAGTTACATTACTACATTACTAGGACACAATTCATATCATATGTTGAATAATGTATATTCATGCAATAGGTATTCTCAGAAGAGACTTCATAACTGTGAGGGTTTTACCATAACTATGAGGGTTAACCATGACACTTTACATGCAACACTGCTGTCCTCTTCAGACAAACGGTTTTGAGCAGTTTTGTATCAACTTTGTGAACGAGAAGCTACAGCAAATCTTCATCGAGCTCACACTGAAAGCCGAGCAGGTAACGACATTCAGAACAGTGCAACGTTCATCATTCGTTACAACTCATGTCTCATACCAGAGAAACGTTAAAGGAGTTCAAAACCTTGGGTCGTACGAGCGAATGCTGACGACACAATTCGCTCGTACGACCAAATTTTGTCTTGTTCAATCAGAGTCTGACTTTGCCTTTCGAGTCTAAATTCCGTCTTCCAGGAAGAATATTTGGAAGAGGGCATCACGTGGAAACCAATTGACTACTTTAACAATAAATGTGTCTGTGACCTAATTGAGTCGAAGGTAAGCTGCTTCTCAAATAGTTGTGCCGCATACACGCACCAAATTTCGTCGCACTTAACATTCCTGAACTTTAATATGCTGACTGCTGATGTAGCCTAATTTTGATAGCAATAATATTTCGGCTATTTACACTTGAGGCGCTGACACCACTTGAGAACACTCCATGATGTATACGCAACTCTACGTATAAAAGTTGTTTTACATCGACACCACTATAATATGTCACTGTTTACCACTTCATACCATTCACAACACATGCATTTCATTAGTTTTCAAACCCAGATTTGAGATTTCTGTTTTCAAGGCGGAATTCTGGTTGTGTAACCGAAATCTGATCTTATATATTTTTCATACGACGTCACAAAACTTAAATCATCATATTATTCAGAATAATCACTGTTATTGCTAGCTATGTCACAAAATGGCAAAAGCTATCTGTTTCCATGAATATAAAGAACGCGCGTTTGCTTTTTCTCCGTACAAAACTTTAGTTTTCAAATCGACCATAACAGCGCGCGCGTTGCGCGAGTATGTTTGTGCACAATGTTTTGCAGTATCTGTGCATTCCAAGCACTTCATTGCACGATGAGGGTCTAATTTCACATTTTCAGAGGCCGCCTGGAGTTATGTGTGTGCTAGATGACGTGTGTGCGACCATGCATGCTGTCAGTGAGGGTGCAGACACCAAGTTCTTAGAGGTAAACCGTAGTGCATCACTGTTTTGATTCAATCACGGACAGATAATGCCATGTCGTGATATTGCCGTATGTCATATGATGACGTAATTGATAGATAACGTTTCTCTAGTTATGAATTCCCCCCAGAAAGTGAGTGGAGCTGTGGGTGGAAATGAGCACTTCCAGAACTACAGTCAAGGCTTCATTATAATCCACTATGCAGGCAAGGTACTGTGACACTATGGCATAAGTAAGATGAAGTTATCAATGCCATCATTCGGCTTGGTGATGCCCCCGTTCTTACAATCTAACACGCTTTTTATCAGGTGGAATATTCTGTTCTCGGTTTTTGTGAGAAGAATAAGGATGTTCTATTTAACGACGTTATAGAGTTGATGCAATCGACAACCAACACTTTCATCCGTAGCCTCTTCCCTGAGGATCTGGTATGTGTACAATGTATATTGTATGTGTACACTGTGCATGATATACGTGCGATAAAGTGTCATAATTATAGTTCTGCCACTAGGTAGCACTCAAAGATAGACGGGGTAAACCAACGACAGCTGGCTTTAAAATCAAGACACAAGCAAATGATCTTGTGGACAGTTTGATGCAGTGTACCCCACATTACATCAGGTTAGTCTAAAACTCTCATATAACGCGAGCCTAAAATTGATTAAGTCAACTTTACCACATAGCACATATTCAATTTTCATATTCGACTGTTTCATGAATGTTTTCTGATGTGGTTGACAATGATTTCCCGCTCAGGTGTATCAAGCCGAACGAAACCAAGAAGCCCAAGGATTGGGAAGAATTGAGGGTGAAGCATCAAGTGGAATACCTGGGTCTAAAAGAGAACATCAGGGTCAGAAGAGCTGGGTTCGCGTATCGTCGTCTATTTGAGAAGTTTTTACAAAGATATGCAATCGTTACGAAGGAAACATGGCCTCGCTGGACTGGCAAGCCTGCTACTGGCATCAAGCTGATAATGGACGCTGTATCCATGGAACCGGGCCAATGGCAGATGGGCACGACGAAGATCTTCATCAAAGCTCCCGAGAGTTTGTTCCTGCTGGAGGAAACACGAGAACGCAAGTTTGACGGATATGCCCGGGTCATACAATCAGCGTACCGTGCCTATGTGAGGAGGCGGAAGATGGCTGAGATCAGGGAGAAGGCAACGGACATCCTCTTCAACAAGAAAATGAGGAGGAGGGGAAGTATACGGCGGTGCTTTGTCGGGGACTACATCGGGTATTCCCAGAATGAGGGACTTCGTGCTCTGGTGGGGAAGAGGGAGCACATCGAGTTTGCCTGCTGCGTGAACAAGTACGACCGACGATTCAAGGTTCAGAAGAGGGACTTGCTCCTGTCGAGGCAGCACATTTACCTGATCGGCAGAGAGGTGATTAAGAAGGGACCACTAGCGGGTCAGTTGAACGAAAAGATCATGAGGAAGATTCAGGTAGCTGAGATTACCAGTGTACAACTCAGCTCTCGACAGGACGATTTCTTTGTTATTCACGTTAGGGAGCAGTTCCCGAGTGTGCTTGAGTCGGTTTTCAAGACGGAATTCCTGACTGTTCTCACGGAGAAGTTCCAAGAGTCCGTGGGCAGTGGGGTAAAGATAGCCTTCTCTGACCAGATCACGTACACTGCCAAGAAGAGTGAGAATAGGATGAAAGCGTGGATAGGGTCACTGATAGGAGATGAGCGGGTCCTGTCCTTTGTGACAGGTGGACAGGATTTTCCTGTCTTGTCAGTGAAGGGGAAGACACTGACAGTAGCTATCGGGAATGGTTTGCCACGAGACACAAGGCCAGGAACTGTCCCTCAGCTCGGGAAAAGCTACTCCTCCTCTGCACCTCTCAAGAAGCCAGCTCGCACAGCACAAACCTACAAATACAGTCAACCCGCAGCAGAAACTAAATCCTCCGCAAGATCGACTATGTCGAGTCGTTCCAGCTCGAGCATGACCAGGCCCACCATGCACAAAGATGGGGCCAAACAAAGCGCCAAATCACTAAAACCGCAGAGTGACCAGCGTTTCATGAAAGTGCCGTCACCAAACATGGCCATTAAGAAGAAAGGGCCCCCTCCCCCACCCCCTCCCCCCAAATATCCCCAAGTCCGAGCACTCTACGATTATGAGGCTCAGGATGCGGAGGAGCTTACATTGAGAGCTGGTGACGTCATTAATCTGCATAAGAAAGAGGACAATGGTTGGTGGATCGGTGATCTGAAGGGTAGAACTGGTCTTTTCCCTTACAACTACGTTGAGGATGTGTGATGATGTGTCGTAGAAATTAGATCATATTTTCAGTTCGTTACCAACAATCATTTCAGTTAAGTCAATTAGAACTCAGAACTATCGTGTAGGTGGTACCTGGTTGTAAATTAAATATGAAAAGTCATGAATTACTCATACTGCCGATGATGACAAGAATCATTTTTCGTGGAAGACCGTTTTATATTTTCATTCATCAGAAACGTGGTATGAACATGTCTATATTTTTGTTCATAAGTAAAAGTTATTGATTAATTAATCTGATTTTCAATTTTTAGCTGAAAATTCTTATCAGATCTTATTTGTCGATGAATAATTCTTTTAATCGACTTTCTGTGCCAAAAACCAGATTTTATCTGTCCACTATCCCGCAGCTCGCTCAGTCCCTTCCCATGCTGGCATCATTTTATCCTTGACGATTTATCTCAAAAACTGACAAACACACGGTATTGTCGGAAAAATCAACACAGTCATTGTATCAACTCCACTCAATCATAGAATCGATTGAATCAAACATCTGCCCATTACATGAAACTGAAACATGCTGATAAACGACTGGCTTGACTGGAACTACAAATAATTGATCTGACGGAATAATGACAGGTCTATCAAACATATAGTCTCTATCAAACAACTGGTCTCTATCAAACATATGATCTCTATAAAACAACTGGTCTCTATCAAACATATGATCTCTATAAAACAGTGGGCATCCCCGCTATAAGATAAAAAGCTCACTATATTCTGACATCTAAAAGTTAATAACGGCGGTACTGGTATTGGTTGTAGAGCTAATTAGTAGAAAAGCTAATTAATAGTATAGCTAATTAGTAGAAGAGCTCCATGAGATTGAGATACTCCAGATTCGATGAGTTCCATGAGATACTCTGTGAACCGAACTGGCATCTTGATGTCATTGCGACACCTCGTCCCAGTCTGCTAAGAATCTCATTCTTCCAACATTGCAAGTTCCTGGAATGTTCTACCGTGGAGAGACGACTGCGATCCTTCTGTCACGTCCAGGTTCTTCATATGTTTGTACCTGTGTGGGAACACCCAGTCACCTAGATGTCAGCAGGATACTCCTATTTTAACTGCAAGTGAAATCTCCTCAATTATTTGTATCGAAACAGCACATACCATTGACCTCGCAGTATCATCAATCATGAATGAAGAATAAATCATGTTTTGATAGTGATACTCACTCGTAGAAGCAAGCGAGACTGCACGACCGTAAGGAAAGTGGGAGATTCCGGACTCCGAAATTCCGCTCCATGACGCTCCGTGTGATGACGAGACCCTCTCCAACCATGTTTCCTCCACAGCATTCGCACGTGCGTGCATTCCTGCGATATGCACGTCAGATTCACACCATCCAGTGTTTGGGGGCCCGACGGATTTGTTAGAAAATCTGCAGAATCATTCTCGATGACTTCATGCAATCCAATGTGATTTCCCTTCTGCATATCGATACTAACCTGTCTATCCATTCTGACAAGTCATCTGAACAGTACTTCCTGTAGTCGATCTCCATGTCAACAATCAGCTTCGCACACATGTCCTTCAGACTCTGTGGTCAGATTTGACAGTTAATAAGTGCCCAGATGTTTTATTAGCAGATGGACCAACAATCTAACGTGTTTGAACAATGTCTGAGGCATCAATACATCATGATCAAACTTACAAGAGGAGTGCTACTGCTGTACGAACTCCAGAGTTTCTGAGAGGTGAAATTGTTCTTCATCTCTGAGTGAAAAGAGAAATCATATTGATGCATCGGCTCGTTATATCAGCAATTCTTATACATTGTGTAATTGTAATTGGGTAGACATTGTCAGGGGCTGTCCATATAAGATTTTTGAAGGGTGCGACCACACCCTTGTCCCATCCCTCCCCTAGTATAGAGCACGAGTATTACTAACTGAGCGAGCAGAGTTTGGTCAGTCCTAGAGTAGAGAAAGGTAGGGCAGAGAGCTGATTTCCGTCTAAATTGAGATGCTGGAGATTCCCCAGCTTCACAATTGCGGGCGGCACTTCAGTCAGGTGGTTGTATGATAGATTGAGATCAACAACCGATGGCATCGTGAAAAACCTGGTATGGATGATGGTTCAGCTAGAAAAGAGTTTCTGGCAAAGAGGGTCATAAGATTGTAAATCAAAGTTCAAACACTTTCGCATTATCCTAAGTGTTATAGTTACCCATCTGGAAGATAGTGTATCAAACAAAACGACAAGTTTAGCTCTAGAAGTTGAGGTAGTCCGCTCATATCTGAAATAGGAGTTTTTTGTCACGATCTCAAATAAATAGATTTTTCAATTCCAGGATATGCTCAGGTAAAACAAATTCCAATTCGGTGATACCTGTAGGAAGTTGAATAATCGGGTTGTTTCTCAGGGTCAACGCTATCAGGTTGGGTAGGTGTAAAGCTTGCACGGGGATTGTCTGAAAATAAGCATAGTTTTCGAGCGTGTGCACTTTGTTTGAGCCAGTGATCCAATTTATTGTCATGTTTTCTCGACGCGCATTCACGCGCGCAATATACACAACGCAGTCGTTACGAAATTTTGTTCAGATATTTGTCATTCGGCGTTCGCGCCACGGAAGAAATTGGAGACATTGAGTCCTTATTTCCAAAAGTTTCACTTTGTTGCAAGTCATGATTTGTCCCATATCCATATATCACTCACTCTAAAATTGTTAAATGACAGGTTAAGTTCCACAAGCGTCAGCGATAGTGGTGTTATATCTGGTATCGTGTTGATAAAATGAGCCTGACAATGAACATGTTAGAATATGAACAATCTGACCATATAGTGATTACAAACAATTGAGTATGAGAATCAATTGATATCATATTCGTCTAAACACTTACCCTGAGACTAAGTTTGCGGCCTCCTTCCCTCAAAACATTGAATATCGCTGCTTTTGAGATGGTCATATCGTGTTCTTCAGGCAAAAAGAACGGAGAGTCTGATCTCGGCTCGCCTTGGAAGAACCGTGACAGTCCGCCACAGAAGAGAGCATTTGTGTTGGGGTAGGGGTATTCATCTATCATGTTGGGTGTCTCACTTTCAGATTCACTGATAGAAACAATGCATCAGATAATTTGTTCCGGTTACTTCGCTGATAAAGAGTTCGCTGATAACAAGTTCACTGATATCAGCTGATGTTTTTAGAACCAGTGAGAACTCTATGTGAGTAGTGAGTAGTGAGTAGTGAGTACACTCACTGCACACTGGTACCATACTCACAATGTAAGAGATGGGTTGCTCGCACTTTGGTTCGATTTCAGTGCTTCTCTAATTACTGCCCGCATTTCTATCAGTTTCTGTTGTTTTGGTACTCGTTGGGGTTCTGCACTTGGTATATCAACCTCTGCAAATAACCCGCGGTAACAAACAGAGATTCTAAACTTTTAAAAATACAGTACCTCAATTTAGCGATCAATCTGGGATGACAGCGATGTGGTACAGTCTCTGAAGGTTCTAACTACCCAAAATAAACTTCAGTGCAAGTTCAAATCACTTCAGTCGAAATCACTTTTTAAAATTAATTATTCGCTTCTGGTGTACACTCACCATCGATAACATCCTGCACATGGAGAACCGGAGGGTTCGAGAACTCATGTTTCAGTAGTTGGAACATTCCATTGGGAGTGGAATGAAATGACTCGAATTTCCCACGACTCTTGACTGGAGCCTGTAGGTTGTTCCCTATCGTTTGAGACCTGAAAAATTCAAAACTCATAAGATGATGATACATAGGAAATGGTTGAAGTTCTATCGGTTTGTAATTATTGCTGTTTGAAAACATAAGATACAACTAACGCGAGGGCCTCAGCTACGAAATCATTGAGAGTGAAGATGGGAGGCGGTTTAGGTGCAGTTGTTGCAAGATCCAGTAGATTCACTAGGGGCGGTTCCTCGTAAATCTGCGGTCTTATCGGTCGAATCTCGTGTAGGTTGTACGGTGATGTTGTGGGTCCTTGTAGTGGACCTAGCTCTAACCCGGGTGGAGAAATACCTGACGATGCGTGTGTGTCAATATATGGTCAGTGGAAGTATGCGTGACATTCCTGTGTTTTGATAAAGTGAAATAACCAATTATTGCAAGGAGTAAAGATCGGCGTTGAATCATACTATGCATCATTGCTGTTGTATAAATGCTCACGAAGTAGTGATTGTGATGAATCTATGATAATGATGCGATTATATACACTCACCATCAAGGTTTGAGAAATTGACTGAGTTGGTTGGTGTGAGTGTTGATCCTGCAACAGAGGAATGCTTCTTGGGTACTTTCTTTGTCTCGGCATTGAGTCCTAAAATATGTTTTTTTTTGTGGAAAAGCAGTGGGAAAGTACTGTCAATTTTCAATTTCTGCCACGTGATTAAAGGTTGTCAGGGAAATCTTATGTCAAGAGGAAAGTGATGTCAAGTAAGGGGGTACCAAAGAAAGGTGCTGTTCAATAAAGTGGCAAAACACTGAACAAGTACCAAGAGGTCTCATCTTGATGATATTCTAATTTTACCTGTGAATGTTATGACTTGCTCTGGCTTTGGTGGAGGGCGTTTTGGCTTTCGTAACAATGGCAGTTCCATCTCATGCCCTATGTCATATTTGGGATTGATTCATGAATAGTGACTGTTGAGAATAGCATTGTCAGCATCTATGAAGCCCAATATATCATTAAGTACTATAATCAGAACAAAATACTCAGGTTTGTTATTTCAGGACCCTTTTCTTCAGCTGGCAAATTAGAATGATACTGTTGTTGGATGTCAATGAAGTTAACTATTGGAATTAAATCAAACAGCTTGCTAATTATCAGTCACATTCTGGAATCATGATAAGCAGACACAGAAAAAGACATGAAACCAATCCTTCCCAGAATATATTCCTCTAAATGGAATAACTCTTATTCAATAAGATCAGGAAACTAAAAGGGGTTCAATTGTCATAGTTAGAAAAATACTAAAGACCGAAGAATTATATAGATTTGTAGGATTACGCCCTACCCTTGCTGGCAGGATTTTGCACATTGTGCAGAATCTTGATTTTGCTGCCCTGTCAGTAGTGATAACCCCTACAAAGTAGAATTAGGTGTATTTCCCTGGCATTTTTCCGTTTCGAAAGAAACAATTTATATTCTGTGATGAAAATATTGATGAGTCCGAACTGTACAAAAATCTGTCAGATAGTAATACAGCTATTGTAAGGCTATGTTCTTCCATATAATCTTCCCTATAATCTTCCTTATAATCTTCCCTATAATCATGTCCAAATTGAATATTGAATATAGCCAAGGGACATTTTATAATAATATAATATGTTATAATTCAAACTTAATTCTGACAATCTTTGCAGTTTGCCAAATGTCATTTGTCCATCATTGGTCTCCGATGAAGGCGCGCGCGCCGCGCGCAAGAAGCAGTGGACAGATAACATCCGGCAAAGTCTTTTTACTTTTGTTTGTATGGATTTCACCCTACTCTTGCTGGCGGGATTTTATCTCTGGGGCGGATAAAAAATCGGGGCGGATTGAAAATCGCGCGCACCGACGGTAGGGTATAAAATCCTACAATACTGCTGAATTTTATCTCTGACAAAGCCACGAAGCTAAATGCGGCGCAAATCGTGAAATACCGCACAAATATTCAATATAAATATTTGTGCAAATTTCTGCGACGATTCAATTTTCATATTTTTACTGCTTTCCCATGTGCCATTGTTCAAGTTGTGAGCTATTTGTTACTTTTCAGTTTAGATTATTGGATACCGGGACCACAAGTAGTAAGTACTTTAGTAGTAAGCAGCAAGTTGTTGTGTACTAGTTGTTACTTTTCAGTTAAAATTATTGGATACCGGGCCCACTGACCAGTACAGTCCTGGTTTCAAACTGTTGAGGTTATTTGAAATCAACCACCTTCAGTTTAAAACCAGTGCTTTAAATGGTAGTGAAATGCACAGTCGTCGACATGTTGTATGAGCTTTGTATCCAGGACTGTAGGTTTATTAAATAGACCGTTTATCATCGAGGAGACTTTAAAGAGAGAGCATCTCTTTTCAATCATGTGATGAATAAGATCTGCTTATCCTTGGTTCTCATTTGTTGCTATCACACGACTGTGACATGAATACTGCCAATGAAAACCACTGCAATCATTTGCTATCCCTCCCCAATAGAACTATTCTCTATTATCTGGAATAGTGGTTCCATTCGTCTTGAGTGACTTACTTCTGAAAGAATCAACAAAACTGGGTTTTTGAAATCTTACCCTGAACTATTAACTAATATGCTTGATATTTCATATCATGATAGCAGAGAACAGAATGATGCTTTGACTGAGGATCAGATTGTGATCATGTCTCAGCCAGAGCCACTTCTGGAGGAGCAACAATACAGTGGTACTACTGGTGGAACTCGATCCAAAACAACTGAACTATTCGATGAAATAGATGTAAGTTTGTCAATAATCTTAGATGTATGGTTTCCATTTGATATATTGGATTTTTTTTATCCCATTCGGAAGATCCAATTTATCAAAATATGTATGATGTATCATGTCATATTATAGGAAAGCTACTTGGTGGAATGGTGGAAGTCAAATTTTTTCATCAGGAAACCCATTCTCTTTGGTACATGGGATGGTAAGTCTTATGTTATCATGAGTACCATTTCAGTAACTAACTTTGATCTCGAACTGAACATTAATGAGTTATCAATTCTACAATTATGCATTAGGTAGACTTTGATAATGCCAATGACATGCTCCAATGTCATCAATCCTAATTCCACAAATTGATTTTTTGGTTTTTCCAGGTGTGTTCACCTCGTGTATGCTGAACATTTTTGGACTCGTTGTCTTTCTTAGAGCAGGTTGGATGGTGGTAAGTTATACTTGAAGGAGAAAAGGGTAACAGGCGTGAAACTTACAGTTTACACTTTACCTCTGTTTATCATACTATTCAACTTATACTATTCAACTATTTAGTAGTTCAAATTTAGGGCAATTGTATGTTGTTGAGTGAAGATAGCATAGCATGGAAGAGAGAGCCATGTTTGGATCGTTTCTGACACCTCAACATGGTGATCAAACTCACGACCACGTGTGACATTCACAGTGTGTGTGTGTATCACACTTCAGTGTGCACGACGCATCTGTTAATATTATTTGCACTGTATGTACACACACACACTCACACACACACTCACACACATACACTCACAAAATCTCCTATTCAAGAACACGGGCTGTGTAGTGTCATTATCCTATATTGGGAAGCTCATTAGATCTACAAGATTCGAGTAATTACTCTCCCTGACTCTCTCTCCTTCCCGCTTGCTAGCCCAAGGATAGGTGGGCGACGTCTTTAGAGCTACTTAGCCTTTGATAATACAGCAAAACTCTCCCATGTCAGGATGATTCCTTACCATAGAGTTATGTAGCTTATACCTGGACTATCATGCATCATATTGAGAAGGTAATAATGTTCTGTGTATAACATAGGGCTGGCCTAAAAGCATGTGTGTGTATGTGATGGTGGTTTCAGTGTATCTTTAATCATGACTACGGTGGGATAATAACGTTATTATTGCACGAAAGTTATAGTGAAATCAGGTTTAACTTGGTACTGAAATGATGGGAACATCACTCATTTGAGATGGGCGAATGTGAGGTATAGACGAAACTGTTGTCAGGTTGGCTAGAGTCTAGAGGAACTATGATACGATAGCAACTAGCCATGCCAAACGGAATACACAAAACGACAACACCACTACGATAACAGAGAGAGAGGGGGGAGACACAATTCTATTCCTCTATAATAACCCGATATAACTACTCCCTATATTCCGCCCTGGATGTGCAGCTTGAGCGCACACACCTTGCGAACATACAGTAATAGGTACTCGTGACTTCTCATTCTGAGTAGTCAATGACCGCTACTCATACTCAGAGTGTTTCGGCCCACTTTATCACGGTCCTATAGTTAAACAACATGGCGGTTGAGTGGTTAGGGGGGGGGCAGAAGTGTGTCTAGCTACTGAGAGTACTCGATATCCAGCCTATATTAAGTTGTGTTCAGTGTCTCTCAACATCCTCAGTGTAATCAAAATCCTCACACTTTCCTGATACTGTCTATTTGGTGTCAGTTCTGCTACATGAGCGTATCAGGTCCAGTGTAATGTTACAAGAGGGGAATGGAGATTGGAGATGTTATAATAACCGCTCCCATTATCACTAAGATAATGGCAGCTAAAGTTTCCTGATCGCTTTGCGTAAGCATGCTCGATTGTGACCCGGCATATTATAAACAGCATGATAATGTATCGAACACTGCTCATAGCTGGAGCAACCACTGAATATAATGATCAGCCACGACGTGACGTCACACCAAGTATTGTTGCCCCTAGATACACGGTAATTATGCCATATAAGGAAGAATCCCGACATAATGAGAGCAGTAGTTGTCGTGACACCAGTACTACTTGCTGTGTCCACTGTCCACAACTGAGGAATGTACTCAGCTAACGCATACACTACTCCACATGACACTGTTGTAGTAATGTAGTGGTGGTGCAATAGTGTGTGACATGATGATATATGTGATCCTGTCATGATTTATGTATGCGTGTGTATGTGGTCAAATACACTGGGATTACGCAATGAAATTTGACTGCAATTTGGACGAGAAATGTGGTGGTTTGCCATCTCCAAAAAAATTTGGAGACTTAAATCACCACATTAATCTCAAAAATCGTGAATATGTTTCCGATAACATGTGCAATCCACTCCTCCTAACGCTATATTATGCGTAGTTGAAGTTCGCGTTTAATAATCTTTACCATCCCGCCCCAAATTCCATACGAGGTTACTGCATACTCATAGTAAACTCTGGTATAGGGGGTGTTATGTTTTCATCTGATTCCTCCCCAGATAAACCCCAATCCTCCACCCTAAACCTCTTCACCTGCCACAGGGAAACGCTGGATTGCTGCTGTCCTGCCTCATCATAGTATTCACACTATTTGTTGGGCTGTGCACTGTGCTCGCCAGTAACGCACTAATTGCACGGTGCGACACGTCTAAGGGCGGGATATACGGCATCATAACGTACGTGTTTGGTGGGAAAATGGGTGCCACAGTTGGCATCATGTACGTTCTTGGACAGGTAAGAGAAGAATTAGAAGTGTGATCATTCCCTCATGACTCACCAGAATCATTAATAATGTCCATTTTCCATCTCTTTGATTGGGAGATTACTGCATCTCTCAACTGATTCTCCCACTCCATAATCTAACCAACACAAATCACAGACAATATGCATCGCCCTCTACGTGACAGGGTTTGCTGAGGCAGTGGTACTCAAGTTTGATCCTGAGCCAGGCAATCACTGGTTGCTAAGGGGCATCGGCATAGCAACCGTATTGTTGCTCACTATCGTTGCCCTATTCGGCGTCAAGTATCTCGTTAGGTTTGTGATACGAAATGACAGAAATTTCGTTCACATTCATCTGCTGAACATATTGCTATATTTTGCTATGCTCCTAATAATCCACATTTGTCCAGGTTACAGTTAGTTCTGTTAGGAATACTATTGATAGCTGTCCTGGATTTCGTTATCGGGTGCTCCATCGCAGATAATACATGTGGGTACTACTATTAACAACTATTATATGTCAACTTCACTCGACAGTTGACCTTTCAATTGAGAATATCGGACAATTTGAAGTGCATCCTATCATTTGATAAGTAGAGTACATCTGCAGTCGAAGGAAAAGCTAATTATAAATTAATTAGTTAATTAGTTAATTATAAACCAATATCTGCAGCTGGTATGACGGGGTTTAACAGGACGAGTCTTAACGACAACCTTTACCCCGGATTTTCGGAAAAAGAGACATTTTTCACAGTTCTGGGTGTTTTCTTCCCGACGTGTACCGGACTCATGGCTGGAGTTAACATGCAGGGTGACCTCAAGAACCCCCACACTAACATTTCCACTGGGTCTCTTGCAGCACTTGCTTTCAGGTTCATGAAGCGTTCATAGTATACCAGTAGGGAACGTTTACATCTAGAGTATTACATCTAGAGGTTCAAAATTATGTGATTCTCAAGGTTGAAGGTACTAATCACTCAAAATCATTGCAGCGGATTACTCTACTATCTGTTTGCTATCATGTTAGCGTGTACTGTACAGAAAGATCTTCTTATGAGTGATTACATGATAGCTTCAGAGGTTAGTAAAAGCACTGCATGCCTCACGGTGGAAAATTCTTGGATTTTAAATTTTCACAAAACGATTACTTTTTGAACAAGCGATTAGCGCGCGATAATCGTTTTAAAAGCGTTTCTGAAAACGATGAATCGTCTTTAAAAACGATAATCGTTCCAAAAAACGATGAAGATGAATAACTCAAAACCATTGCCAATAGGGGTGAATGAATAAAAATCGACGTGACTAACGGAAACATGTGTATCAATTTCAAAATGATCAGCAGGCTGGTATTAGCAAGGAAAAAGTCTGGTCTGACATATGGCGTGGTCACGGGTCATTGGGACCTCGAAAAATGGAATCAGCGCTCAAAATAACTTAAGAAATGATGATATACAATGATTAAGCGGTAAAATTGCGCTGAGACCCTTATCTGACCCCCTTATTTTACGGATACAGGCATAAGGCGTGGTCACAGATCATTGGGACCTCGGAAAATGAAATCAGCGCTCAAAATAACCTAAGAAATGATGATATACAATGATTAAGCGGTGAAATTGAGCTCGCATACGCTGAGACCCGTATTTGACCCCTTATTTTATGGATACTGACATAGGGCGTGGTCACAGATCAATGGGACCTCGAAAAATGGAATCAGCGCTCAAAATTGCCTAAGAAATGATGATATACAATGATAAAGCGGTAAAATTGAGCTGATACCCTTATTTGACCCCTTATTTTACGAACACTGGCATAGTGCGTGGTCACTGAACCTTGGGACCTCGAAAAATGGAATCAGCCCTCAAAATTACCTAGGAAATGATGATTGATGATTCACATTAATTAAGGTGCAAGATTGAGCTAGCAAGCGCCTGAGACCCTTATCTGACCCCCTTATTTTACGGATTAAGGCATAGGGCGTGGTCAGAGATCATTGGGACCTCGAAAAATGGAATCAGCGCTCAAAATAACCTAAGAAATGGTGATATACAATGATAAAGCAGTAAAATCGAGCAGAGACCCTTATCTGACCCCTTATTTCACGGATACTGGCATATTGCGAGGTCACAGATCAATGGGACCTCGAAAAATGGAATCAGCGCTCAAAATTACCTAGGAAATGATGATTTACCTTAATTAAGGTGCAAGATTGAGCTAGCCAGCGCCTGAGACCCTTATCTGACCCCTTATTTTCCGGATNTTGCGGATACAGACCTAGGGCGTTGTCACAGATCATTGGGACCTCGAGAAATGGGATCAGCGCTCAAAATTACCTACGAAATGATGATATACAAAGATTAAGCGGTAAAATTGAGCTCGCAAACGCTGAGACCCTTATCTGACCCCTTATTTCATAGATATTGGCATAGGGCGTGGTCACAGATCATTAGGACCTCGAAAAATGGAATCAGCGCTCAAAACTTCCTAGGAATTGATGATTACCAATAATTAAGGTGCAAAATTGAGCTATCAAGCGCCTGAGACCCTTATCTGACCCCTTATTTTCCGAATGTTGGCATAAGGCGTGGTCACAGGGCATGGGGACCTCGAAAAATGGCATCAGCGCTCAAAATTACTTGGGAAATGATGATTAACAATAATTAAGGCGAAAAATTGAGCGAGCAAGCGCCTGAGACCCTTATCGGACCCCTTATTTTCCGGATACTGACATAGGGCATGGTGACGGTTCATTGGGACCTCGAAAAATGGAATCAGCGCTCAAAATTACCTAGGAAATGATGATTTACAATTATTAAGGTGCAAAATTGAGCTAGCAAACGCCTGAGACCCTTATTTGACCCCTTATTTTCCGATTGCTGGCATAGGGCGTGGTCACTGATCCTTGGGACCTCGAAAAATGAAATCAGCGCTCAAAATTACCTAGGAAATGATGGTTTAATAATTATTATCAGTTAATTTATTGATAGATAGATTGATTGATCGAGTTTACGTCTGTCTAAATTAGACACAACACGTGATAGAACACGTGATCAATTAGATGCTGCAACATGTTCAATTAAAATGAGAACTAGATCATAAGGAAATGTTTTTGAGATTTCAGACTAATAAAACCGACTTTTGTACTTAGTGTTTGGGTCGGTTGACCCAGCTCATCGAGTTTAGTTGATTGTGTAGTGTTGTGTAGCCATGGGTTCAGGTCGAATGTAGTGTGTTGTTGCATACTAGCCATCAGCATCAGGTCGGCTGTATCATCGGTGTTCTATGACCTAAACGCAATACAAATACAGTCTTGGGTTCTGGTCATGCTGCAGCTAGTATCAATTGCGACGGGGAGTGTTAGCAGGATCTAGCCTAATCCTCTGCCCCATGAGTTGATCTAGCTGTATCAGAACTTGGCAGCTGCATAGCGCATGACCAGTACACTTGACTATAAACCGAACGATACAAATAACAATACACTTCACCCCATGACATGACACTTGACACTCACATCGCTTAGTTGAGACCAGACCCAGCTCAACTACGTGGATAATAGCGGTGAACTAGGGGTCTTTTACTCCACGTGACAATTTTTTTGAGTACCATAATCATCGTTCCATACGTAGTTTTGAGCACTGATTCCATTTTTCGAGGTCCGAATGCTCTCTGACCACGCCCTATGCCAGTAAGAGTCGAATAAGGGGTCAAATAAGGGTCTTAGGCGTTTGCTAGCTCAAATTCTCCTTTTTATCGTATTCTATGTAATTTTGAGCGCTGATTCCATTCTTCAAGGTCCGAAAGCTCTCTGACCACGCCCTATGTCACATTTAGCCAAATAGAGGGCCAGATAAGGGTCTCAGGTGTCCATTGTGCGATTTTTCTTCGATTAATCGGATGTTTATTTCCCACGGTGTCAACACAACTGCTGAAACTATGAATCAACCCTCATTTTGAGTAGCTCATGGGAAGTTCTTGATTAGGATCCTAACCTTTGGTTCGAGTGTCACTGAGACAGCATCTGCGAGTAGGTTTACAACCTTGAGCATCTCTGCCCAGGCGTCATTACAAAACCTAGCTGATCTATATATGGCCGCGTCCGGCTGTGCCGTTGCGCGCGAAATGCAATCTGTGGTAAAACAACCTTCCAAAACGTTTTGTTTGTTATTAATTTAGCGCGCGCGCACGACGCGCAGAGCCTAAATAAACCGTGAAAGTAGAGGATTCTGAAGTCTGATCAGACAACATAATGGCACAAATGATGATTTTACTTCAGATATCATGGGTAAGCTGGTTATTCCTCTGTGGTCTCTATATCGCATCTCTCTCCTCAATTCTCGGCAGTTTGTACGGGGCTCCCAGAGTTTTCCAGTCAATCGCACAAGATAACATCATACCTATCATCAACATCTTCGGGAAAGGGGTGAGTTACAATTACCGACTGACACACAACTCTGTCTCCAGATTTCTGTAGAAATGCCTCATCGCAATTATCAAATCGTCCTATGAAATGTTGCATATATATTCATGACAACCCTCAACAGAGAGGTGCGAACGATGAACCTGTCATAGCAACCGTGACAGTCAGCATTGTGTCATGTTGTTTTGTGCTGGTCGGGCACCTGAATATCCTAGCTCCAATAACAGCGATGCCGTTCCTTCTGACCTACACTGCAATCAACTACGCACATTTCTCTCTCGCTATGACGTAAGTAGAACAGTGTAATTGAGTGTACAGATTGTTACTATAAGTGTAATGGAGTGTAATTGAGTGTAATTGAGTGCACAGATTGTTACAATGCTACTTGTTACAATGATTGTTACAATGCTACAGTGAACCACTCCCAAATTGACTCGCAATAAGTACATGGTACATAATACAGCCATGTGACATGACCGTCCCCTATAATCAGGGAGGAACGTGCCATCAAGCCGGAATCTATTCTGGATCATTACAACACTGAGAGTACACCAATCGTAAAAGACATGGAGCAACAGTCTCTCAACAACAGCAACAACAACAACAGCAACTATAGCAACTCTGAATGTAAGCGGGCAGCTGTGAGCAGCTTGGACTTGTTTCCGTGGTCGTGATTCGATTCCTCTGCTGTTTTTAGAGCTGCTATATTAACATTTCAGCTTCCCCTCTTTTAGATGCGAGTCCAGCAACTGACGGGGAATTCCATGAGACGTGGCAGATGACGCTCCAGAGTAAATCCCTCAGTTTTGTTGGGGTGAGTTTAGATCACGAAACTAGGTGATAGTAAGATAGTTGTTGGTGAGATAAGATGGCGAGATAACAAGGTAGTAGTTTAAGTGCTGATAACGAACCGAAATAGGTCGATATTACAGAGTCATGGTACTGGATGAAGCAATGTTGACTCAGTGATCATAACCGTTACAGGCGTTACTGTCGTTGCTGATGATGTTTTTCATACACTGGTTATTCGCACTGGTTGCTATAGCACTTGCCACACTGATATATTTCTACACGAGAACTACAAGTCCAGGCACTAAACCAGGTATATGTGATGAACAACTCAGAGTGAGGCAAGCTACAGTTTCTCATAGATTAAGATATACAATTATTGATCTAGCATATGATATTCATCTTGATTCATTATGATATCGATATTTCTATTATTGTGTATGTCCAGTTGTCATAACTCATATCCAATGAGTAATGCTTCACGTCCACTTAACGGTTTTTCTAGTATTGCACTATGATAACCCTGTAGGTGCGTCCAACTTCGTGCTATCCCGCTGGATGTATCACGTGGTACGGAGTGTGATTCATCCCCTCCCCGCCGAGCATAAGATTGTCATAGCAACGGAGACTCCAGAGATGAGCTACCAGACGATGCAGCTGACGGAAGAGAACACGGACTACGTTGAGCGAGATAAGGTTCACCAATCGGTCGTATCGGAGCAAATAGAAACGTGATTGTCCTCGTTCTCATGTTTACGTACGGTCATGTAACGTGGTGTCAATTTCTTGCTGAGATGTGTCGGTTATACCCGATTCGCGTTGAGCTGCTATGCGACGATTGATGCTGCTAACTTATAGATTTAAGTTCAAAATGTGTTGATCACGTTTGTTTTTTTCGATTTGATGACTTTGTTGGAAAATTCAAGTTGATGAGAGAAAATGCTTTGTGCCCGCGTATATCAATATGGATATTGGATATCAATCTGAGGCAGAGTAAGTATTGATGTAATGATGTTCAACTTTCGAAATGGTCTAAATTGATCACGTTTTGGTTATGCTTTTAGGTTATCTATCTAGGATTCACTCGTATTGTTTTAATTTATTTACTATTTATGTTATAATGTATAACAATGAAATTTAAATTTATGTGTTACTGTTAACTATGATCAACTGTGAGCTGGAACTTCAATGTTCAAATTCATCGGACCGGAGCAATTTATTGTGAAATTGAATTTGGAAGAATGATATTGATTTTGGTATAATTAATTGGTAATATTGGTTAATTGTAAATTATATTTGTTCTTTGAATAAAAATCTTTTTTCATCTATATAGATCACCACTGGACTACTTAACATAAACACTAAACAGCGCAGCTCCACTAAAAAGAATCGATCCGTTAGCAGAATAGCATGGCAGTTAGACTTAGTGAACGAGAGAGAAGCTGGTTTGGGAGCTGCACTGGAGGGGGTGATTGTGAATACGTGTGTGTGTGAGTCTGTGTGTGTACTGTGGGTACGGTGACGTTTACGGTGTGTGTACGGGTATGGGGTACCGACACTNGTTTCTGTGTTTGTGTGTGTGTGTGTGTGTGTGTGTGTGAGTCTGTGTGTGTGTGCGTGGGTGACGGGTACGGTGTGTGTACACTGTACCGACACTGCAACTGAGACATGCGCCATGTGTTCGAAAAGGACTCGAAAAGGATTTTACCTTACCGTCGTTGCGCGCCTCTGTTCTACTTCTACTCAGTGAACTGAAAAGTCGTAGAAACCATGGAGACGCGCGCAGTCGCGCACTGCGCAGCGCGCGCAGAATATTTGGGTCACGCAGCACAATAGCCGGATGTTATATGAATATCTGTCCACTGCACTGTTTCTTGCGCGCGCGGCTCGCGCCTTCATCGGAGGCCGGAACAGGCGTGGACATGTGCACACGTTGCGCGCCCCTGTTCTACTCAGTGATCTGAAAAGTCGTAGAAAGGAGACGCGCAGCGCGCGCGGAGTATTTGGGTCACGCAGCTGCAGCGCGGGAACACGTGGACACTGGACCTTCATTGGCTGTTGATGATAGCCCCTGTCGAGAATTTCATTGCGCGAGCCGCGAAGCTGAAGCGGCGAGCGTCAGCGAAAATAATTTGTATTGCGGCGAGAATAATTTGCGGCGCGCGCCGCAAATTATTTTTCTTGTCAGATTATTACCTCTGTTTTTCACGCAAGAAACAGAGGTCGGATAAAATCTGACAACAAGTGCGCAAGATTATAATGGCACCAAGTTTTTTTACTGCAAGTTGCAAATTCCTTTGTTGTATGGTTTGTCCCTTTTCCAGCTTACTATGCAAAATTGAGTTGTATAGTTATTGACTATATAAACTGTGAAGTCTTGTAGTGAAGTCTTGCAGGGCCGGGATGAGTTTCAGTGAATATTAGAGTTCATTAATGCATGTCAAAAATCTTCAATTCAATTCAATTCAATTGCACTGCCAATGCTAATAAGTATAAACTGCTGCAGCAGATTCATCAAGAATGTGCAAATATTGATAGTTCATTGTTCAATACCATTACTGTTTTAATCTCATACCAATTCTTGTCCTCTACTTCTCTTCACTAAGTGTCTTACTTAATTTCTTGATGCTGGAGTAAAGATAAAGACTGTTTCAGGCAGGTGGTCACTGCACTTCACAGTGCTATATGCGGTACCAGGGGGTGACTGCTTGGGGGGCCTACCTTATAAAATGCTCTCGCAATTTAAACACCCCAAAAGCTGAGGTAGGTATTGGACTGATGATGCCTGTGCACCACCCATCTTGGTGTGACTCATTTAGATCTTGCTGCTCACCACAATTTTTACCTAAAGTGATCTTGTTGGTGTTTAAGTACAGAGTTGGAGAAAAGTCTTGCAGATTGGTGTCTCAAAAGAATCGTTCTTATCTGAAATATATCTTTTCATGAAGTAATTGTTATCTTATTCTATTATCATCATTAGTTTGTACCCAATCTTATGACTGATATAAGTCATAAGATTTTCATATTTCTTCATGACTTATGAATATGCTAATGACAATAAAATTTTCATGGTGGGCAAATTATTTTGCTATAAGCAGTGTTGATAAATTTTAATCCATGTATAGTTATGATATAAAAGAAAAAAGCTGCTACTGTATTAGAAAGTCAAGTAATAATGGCTGAAAGAGAATTTGATGTGCGAACCAAACTTGCATATGAAACTCCCTCATCAAAAGGCAGATCCTCACGGAAGTAAGTTACGTGTAAGGTTAATTTTAATTTTCACTCAGATATTGGATATAATACATTTCCTTTGACATAACATCTGTTTAAAATACTGCCATATTTCTAAAATGTTTTGGGAAGTCAATCATGACATAGAGTCATAAATTCTTCTATTTTCTCAGTTTCATATTTTCAGGCAACAAAAGAGCACATCCACACCCTATAAACTGAAAAGTGCTGAGAAATATTTGAGTAATTTGAGTAGCAGTGATGATAAAAATACCGAATATGATAGATACAGCAGAAGTTCTTCGCCAATATTTTTGAGAGAGCAATTGAAAGTTAGTTGTCTCCACAAATAATCCATGAACATGAAACCATTCTTTTGAAAAGAAGCACAATTAAAGTTGATATGATTTTCAGAATGATTCTCAAGTAAGAGCAGAGCGAGATTCAGATTTGAAATCCCTTAGGAGGTCTGTATCTCCTAAACAAACAAAGTCACCCACATCAAAGTCACCAAGATCCAGATCTACTTCACCAATACCACTCAAATACTCTGGGTACAGTCAAGTAGCTACTCCATATGAAGAGTACAGGTATGAGTCTTTCGATTATCCACTGAAGTTATTGTCATACATATCACACACTGGCCACTGCCTTGAAATTTGTAAAAGGGTACAAGGCATATCATTAACTTCCATTTCTTCAGGTCTGCAATAAGTAGCCTGAGAAACCTAAGAGACAACCCTAGCTATATTAGAGCTGCATCACCTCCAACAAAAGGTGTTTCAGCTGCAGATGATTCCTACAATGGTACCTCTCAGAAACATTCAGCAGGTAAAATAGATAGCATTCCGTCTTTCAACATCTATGGCAATTACTCCTTCAAACAAGGAAACGGCAGCTAAGCAGATACCTCAAAGCATTTGATTGTCCTTCACAGGTGTTGTTGATAGTGGCATAAGCTTAAGCAACAGAGCAGCAGAGATTGAAGCAACATTGTATCAGAGCACTGCAAATTTAAACAAATCACCGATAGGTAAGAGTTGATACATGTTATCTTATTTCACCAAGATAACTCAGCTCCAATTGACTAAGAGTGATACTATAAGATCTATAGTATAGATCTGTTTACTGATTTCATCAATGGAACTGCCACAAATCGAACAATACCAACTGATGTTACTGATTACTATATGATGATATGGGACGAAGCCACCTCATTCCAGGTTGTCCTTGTTGGCCAACCTTATGCCACCTGCTTCTCACTATGACCTTTGCCAGCTGCTCTTATATTACCATTTTGAATGTGCCGGCAGTTTGTGCAGTTTGTTTAGTTACCGTTACAATGCCTAGTACCAGTGAAACTCTTCTTGCTGATATGGATCCGACAATCAGAGGCGATATTATCATGAGGAAGTATCGGGCCTTGCCGTGGCCACAGTTACGAACCACTGATTTTCGACCCAAATCACCAAACACCCAAATGGACAGTGAGATGAGGAGGAAACCCGATGAAGACACTTTGCTGAACAGTATCCGGTGTGTATCTCCAATCAGAACATCACCAACCCAGAGATCGCCCCCAGAGACCAGTGCCAGTCCCCGTAGACATGATCCAAACCGAACAGCAATGCTCCGTCCAGCCAGTATAGCTGCCCCTGCCCCTTACCAATCCGGTAGTCATAACATCACTGAGTTCAGTAGAAGTAGTCCACTAAATCGGACTGGCAGGATAAGTCCTAGTAGACCACCTACCAGTTCAACAATAGAGGTATTCAATCCGGATGTAACTTCAATTAGCAAGCGGATATTCGACAATATTGACGATATCAGAAAGGAGATCATGCTGACCTCTGAGAGTGCCAAGTACTCGTCATCCACCCCCACGAGACACAAATACCCAGCAGAGAGGGACAAACCCCAGGGCGACAACACTCCAAAACGACGACGAGACTTGTCACCCGCTACAACCACTTCAGCGGAGGAATCCCCCAGTACTCAAGCATTTAGACGAGACCTTGAGAACCGGGGCAGTAAGAAACAACCCTTCACTTCCAGTGTCCTCGCAGATCAGAGGGGCCGGAGTTATCCCAAAAACTCAAGTATTTTGAGTCCCTTCACTCCGGTAAAGAGGGTTGAGTTCAATGATGCAAGTAAGGAGGGAGAAACGAAGAAGTACATTCCAAAGTCTCTTCCCAAACCTGCCATTGATGATAGCATTGACTCTGCTGCAAGTTCACCTCACCAGATAACCAATAGTGTGCTGACCAGAGAGTCGGACAATAAAGAGAATGTCATCGGAGGTTTGCAATACAGCAATAGTGGGGGCACTAGCAACAGTGCTAATGGAAGTCTCATAGCCGATATTTGCTCCCCCCTCCCCTACATAAACCTCTTTTCTCAGGGATGAAGAGTCCTACCTGGCACAGGCTGGACAAGGATGGGTTGAGGGACGCCGTAGAGGAGAGTGAGCAGAGGAGGATGCTTCTTGTCAACAGACTAAAAGACGCTCAGGACACTCTCAAGGTAACTTTTCGAGTGTAGGGGTTATTTTCGGTCTGGGAATAGGGGAAATAAGATTCTCAATAGTTGGTTCCAACACTTTATCGTATTGTTGTTTTTGCCTCTGCAGGGTCAGCAATTGTCAGTGATATCACATGCTTACATATTTATTTGCGTCGAAAAATTCCAATTTCTTTGGTTCCAATCCATTATTCATTGGCGACTTACTTATTGATGGCATGGGAATGTATGATAATTGAGAAAGGAATATTCATCTCAGGAAAATGCTTGGCGGGAATCACCCCCATATTTAGCATGTCTGGTTCGCGAGGTAGATGATCAGCGTCAGTCTGTTTACAAATAGCTAGATGCGATAATGTACGGTTACTAACTACTAAGTACTTATTTGATATCGTAGGAATTGTTGTTGAAGCAAATACCATTTCTCAGTTGTTGTTAATGTTCATGTGAACAGGTTCAGACTCTATTATAAGCCCCACCTCCTTATTTCTCACTAGCTCTCAAATCCCATTTGTTCTAGCAATTTCAAATTTCAAACAAGCGTTCAGCTTGACGAACATGTTGCAGAGATAATGTGTTGTCATGGAAACGCATGGACCTTTGCAGTCTGGGAAATTAACATCAATAACACGTACTGTCACGTGATCACATTACCACATTCCCAATCTCTGGAGTGCCTGGTGGATAAGTGGAAAGTAAAGAAGTCGTGGCTTGGTACCAAATTTCAAATTACCCCCCCTCGCCTCCCGCTTTCAATAATCGTGGAGATGTGTGTGCATAATGTGAAGCAGGAATCCGTTATTAATTTTTCCTGATAAAAGCGGTAACAGGATATTTAGAGATAAGAGACAAGAGTCTGGCCCGAGGTTCCGTTTCCATGGTTACCGAACAACAATCAACAGACTTTGACACTGTTGATGGAAAACTCTATTCAACAATTAGTGGTCGCACTGTCTGTTGAATACTGCAGATGTGTGAAAATGACACTTTTCACCTCGATAACGTTACCTTGGAGAAGGATTCTCTCAAAACATAACAAAATACCAGCGTACTCAGCAGCTCATGATATCCTAGAAATATTTGTAGTAGGCGAACCAAAATCCAGAGCAAACATATTTTCCAAATGCCTATCCTAGTAGCTCAATATATCAACGCACTCCATGACTCCAAAAAACACCAAATATATTGATAATGGATCTCTAAAGTCAATTTTTCCAGCTACAATCCAGCACGATAACAAGTCTCAAGAATGAGAAGGAGCGATACAAAGCAGAACTTGATACACTCAACTTCTCTAAAGAGGTTTGTCTCGGTGTCTGTTTGTGCAGTCAGAGTAACAAGAGCTGCTCTACCCCACACTTCTTTCCTCATTTAACTGAGTACGACGACTCCCGATTTTCTCATCCCAAACTCTTTACTCAGGAGAGTTACAATGAAAAACGGAATCTCAGTACGAGGATCAAACTCATGAAAAGCAAGTGAGTGTGGCACCCCACTCTCCTCTCTGTTTCACCCCTTCGTTCACCCCTCATCTGGGGTGACATGTTCACTCTCCACCTGTATCACCCCACTCTCTGCAATAGCACCCCTCACCCCCTTACACCCCATTCCCTCTTACACCCCACTCCCTCTTACACCCCACTCCCTCTT
>CAMPET010000123.1:106884-117685 GCA_946803715.1 Beroe ovata
CTGTATCACCCCACTCTCTGCAATTGCACCCTCACCCCTCATCTGGGGTGACATGTCTACTCTCCACCTGTATCACCCCACTCTCTGCAATAGCACCCCTCACCCCTTACCCCTCATCAGGTGTGACGAGTTGGACGAGGAGGTGAAGGAGCTGTCCCGTACCTCACAGACTCTCCAACTGAAGATGGAGGAGAAGACGAGGCAGTGCGAGGAGAAAAACGCGCGGATCAACGAGCTGGAAAACGAGTTATCGGCCATCAGACTGGTATATAAGATAAGAGATGCTGACTTTGACAGGGTGGTTGCTCGTGGGAGACTGGTTTTCCAGGGGGTATCCGCAACTGCTGGGCAGAATGTGTCCAGTGAGGGTAGTGAGGTCCAGGGTGAAAGTTAGTACGACTAAAAGTTCATACAACTTACTAAACACACCAGAATAGGAGGAAGTATTATGTTAGTATGATCTCTAGCTTATTTTCTTATACTATCTCGAAATAAATCAAACCGAAGGTAGCGTGAAAACCTCATTGCAATTACTGGAGGAAGTTTAATAACAAGCGTATAATTCAAATTTCTTTTAATCTACTCTTATCTTCTTATTACTATTAATCTGATAACACACCCTCTTTCAAACTTTGATAATTTTGGCGAATTTTCTACCCATTTTGTTAATTCTGTAAAATCTCTGGAAATGGTTTTCTCTCAATCCTTCGTTTTATTGCTTCCTATCTAATTGTAATAATACGCAGCATTGAGAGGAAACCGTTTCCATGGCAATTAGACAAATTCTTCCCGAATCTTCGAGCGGAGAAATTTGAATTTTTGTCACCCAATTTTAACATTTTCCGCCGATTTTATCGTCATGTTTGCAACGGTGGGCCTGCCAATGCTGAATATCATAGAGAGAGTGTGTTATTAACACCAATTTAAATTCCGGCGATTGTCATGGTTACGAATCCTCCCTTGCTGAAAGTGTGTAGGAGTGTTATATACATTAGTGGAGACGGTTGCTATGGCAGCAAAACTGTTTGGGACTCACAGCAACACCAAGCAGTGTAATCTAATTTACAAGGAATTAACTCCCAGCTCCACCATGTAATATACTGGTGTGATGCACCCTACTACTAGGGGTGTACTGATGTTATGTGGCGGTTCATGACCTCTAAAAACCACGGACTGTACCATAAGACAGCAGAAGGAAATTTGCTTCGCATTGAATCTTCTTACTCAACTATGTTATGCATTGAGTTAGACAACTAAGTTAGAAATTCAGATTTCCTCCAAATATTTACGATCTCATCCTTGCTATCGACAGAGTTCAGCTGATAGTGGAGACCAGATTTCCAAGCTCCAAGACTCGTACAATCGAGCTCGGAGTCAGGCATCACTCTTGGAGCAACAACATGCATCTCTATCTGACCAGAATAACGATCTCATACAGGTTAGAAAAATATATCCTTGTGTTTGGGTTGTCCCGTGTCTACATTTGCTCGTGTTTGAAGTTCAACAGAACTGTAAAATGTATTATATGTGTCCGAATTATACATGACAAGATTGATTCCTTGACAAAAATGCGTAATCATTAATTGTTGCATGTCAATGGTTGTCAGAATTCTTCTCCTGGAAAAGTGACTGAGTCTCTAGCACAATTCATGGAATTCCAATATAGCTACACCAATGTGAAAATCCATACCCTATTCTAGTCTTGTTAAATCAATTTGGCCCGAGTGTTATCCCAATGTCCACTCTAGGCGAGGGAAGTTCTGTTTGCTCGGTGTCACTTGCTAAACAAAGAACTTATGTCCATACACGCCCTCAAAAACACCGCGCTCCAAGTCAATGGGGACACTATTTCCCTATTAAGGAAGGTAGATGCCGGCAGCGGTGCCATTTTGTGCCCCCTGCGACGTGTGCATGTAATAGAGTAACGTGATGAAATAACGTGATAGAGTAACGTGATGAGCATGACGTGAACAGGTTGCTCAGGGTCGAAATATCGATAGGACTGAGACAAGTATTGTGCTAAGAATGCATTGCACTATGGTGATAGTGGCTGCTTTGACTGCTTGAGTGTCACGAAATACTGGCCCCTTCATCTGCTAGTTTGTGCTTAACTCACCAGCTTAGACGCATTCCTGATTGATCGTTATTGCACTGTAATATTGCGCTTCTCGATTAATTTATCATCGCCTCACTCAAAGTCAAAAATGATAAATGGTGATAAATCTCTAACATCCCGCTTGTAACCCATTTGAGGCATGAACCATTAACCAATTCTCAGTTTCTCTCATATTCCAAAATGACCTCATCCTTGACATCCCCCCTACTTCAGGTATTAACTTCCCTTCCACCACAGGAAAGAGACACCCTGTCTGCCAAGAGCAAGGAGCTGTCCACACTGCTCACTGAGGCAGAGACAGCAGTGACACAGCTAAAGAGTGACCTGTCCGTTAGTGAACGAGAGAGGAGAGAGCTGGAGGAGGTGATTGTGTGTGTGTGTGTGTGTGTGTGTGCGCGCGACTAACCCTCCCCCTCAGGAAAGAAGGATCGTGATTTCCCATAAGTTGGACACTCAGGAGGCGCTCACCAAGTCTAACCAAGTGAATATGGAGTTACAGAGTCAGCTTGATACTCTCATAGAATGCAGGGATTCTCTTGAACAGGTACTATATTGAAATTGGCAGTTTACTTGTCAAAGTTCACAGTCTAGAGTCTGGGGATCGCGCGCGGAGAATTTATCTGCACTAAATCATCCACATGTCCCTGACTATATTCACTACTGCTATATGTCATAGGATAACGAAAGGTTGAAGTTGAAGTTGAAAGCATTCCAAGATACAGTGTCGAGTAAGGAAATGGAGACAGCTGAGAGAATGGCGGAGATAGATAGTCTCCAACGAGAAAACTCCACGCTCAGGCAGGTAAGTTATCAGGGAGTTTTATTTTTAATATCGTGAGTAGGAATTTCAGTGTGAAAGACTTTCTGATCTTTCCATGACTTCTTGGATCAAATCAACACCCGACTCAAAAACTCTGCCACACCTTGATCCGCAATACCTTGATACATTTTTTGTTAATTTCTCATCAAAATTACTTCATACACATCCATTTACACCCCCGATAAGGAATAACCGTTGGTTATTTACCGTGTATCACATTTATTTGAGTATTTTGAAAATGAAAGATTGCAAAACCTGCAGGCTCATGTTTGATGCAACATAATCGGTCTTGAATTTCAGTCCTGCCTTATTGGTACGCGCAAACAGGCTTCGTGTTCAAACTGCAAATTTTAATTGGAATTTGCCGGCAACTGTATAAAAATCCTTTTCTGTCCTCTATAACTGTATAGCCTGTTTATCAAGGTTATCAAACAAGGTTATCTTTCAGATTAACGACGATCTGAAGGACCGAGTTGACGATTGGGAACGCTCCAAGATGGAAGCAGACCATCTCATAGATCTTCTCAGATCGGAAAAGAGTGACCTTCTGGAGAAGAAAACTGAACTTTTCAATGTGAGTTATTGAGTTATGGATATTTAAATCGAGCTTGCTAATATGAGGCTGACGAAGTCGGAACAGTACCCGAGACTCTTCATCCCAACTCTTCATCCCAACTCTTCATCTCAACTGTTCATCTCAACTCTCTTAGGGGAATTTTGATGAAGATCATATGGTATTCAATATTGATCTGTTGTTGGTGGTTCCACATGATATTTCTGTAGACCAGTCCACACCCATAGTACACACCCACAGTCCACACCCACACGCATTGTACAACTACATATATACTGAGATACCTATACCACACTGATTAAGCTACACGATAGTCGCTAATTGGAAATTAGCTCGCTATTTACACGTTATGATGACACCAATCAACTGATGAGCTGCACTATATGTATCAGAGTATAACTGTCGCTATTATAGCCCTCTGTGCCATTACTTCTTAATTAGTTCCGAGCTAGGATAGAATGTTCATAGTGCGAATTGTAGATTCTAAACTGCTAATCAATGCCAGAAAATTAAGGTACTATCGATGAGAATTAGAAAGATTTCCGTGGAAAATGATCAAGATGGATTAATTTAGGCTCAACTAAGGCTTACGCTGCAGCGTGAATCGCAAGGCTGTTTAAACCATATATAGTCTGAGATTTTAGATGCTAGAATTAGGAATCATTGTACATAGACGTTACTGATCATGGACTCTTCGATAGCCATCATTGAACACAATATCCTAACCTTCACTTTAGCAAATCAAACTTTTATTCCACAAATGAATGATGAGATCGCGGAAAGGTTGCAAAGACTTCATGCAGTGATTTCATCGGTTAAAATTACCCAACTTGCACTCATTTCCAGCTGAATGAGGAACTAACAGATGAAGTGAAGAACACGAAGATAGAGTTGGGTGATAAGAGTCAGGACTATGACATGTTACTGGAAGAGAAGGAGTCAGAGAGAAGGGAGAAAATCCAACTACAACAGGTACCTATAGCTTGATGTGCTGGTGAGAGAGAGAGAGTACCATGGTGCTCAGAAATAGCTCTAGCTCTCATCTATTATTTAGCTTTCGCATAAATATAGTGACCATCTCATATCCTGTTGCGGTTGACAGTGTAACCAAAGTACAGCATAACATCCTACCCCATGTACAGCATAACATCCTACCCCCATGTCCCCATTTTTCAACCTACCCTACCCCCATGTCCCCATTTTTCAACCTACCCTACCCCCATGTCCCCGTGTTTCAACCTACACCACCCCATCCCAGATGTTTCTACCCCCATGTCCCCTATCCCACTCTATCCCAGATGTTCCTACCCTCATGTCCCCTATCCCACCCTATCCCAGTTGTTCCTACCCCCATGTCCCCTACCCCACCCTATCCCAGATGTTGGACACACTGAAACACGATAGTGAGACTCACAAGACTTTCATGGAAACCCAGTGTGAGGATCTGGAGGTGGGACTTGACAAATTTCTAGATATTATCGAGAACAAGCTGGTAAATCCTGCTGCTTTTCACACAGAGACACAGACACAGTACAAGCAGTACTTGAATACTCACCACACAGACACAGTACAAACACTCACACACGGACACAGTTCACAGATACGCGCACTGAAACACATGAATCACACAATGCCAACGCAAACACAGAAACCTCCGAGACACACACACACAAACACACAATCACTCATGGTTTATGAATCAGCTTTCTTGGTCTCCAAAGGTAGATGATCCATGCCCCATGATTACTCGTTGATCAACTTTTTCCGCGCGCTTTATCCCATATTAACTCAAGTAGAGCACGATAGCCCCTTGCAATTCCACAATCTTGAGCCTCGGAATCAGAAGTGAAAAGCACGAGTTTCTACTTACAATGTGGTATCATGACAGAATTGCGTACGGTCCTTTCGTTTCGTAAGAATTCCGACCATCGCGTTGGCGAGTAGTCAGCCATTCAGAGGACCTCTGGTCTCTAGAGGATCTCTAGAGGTGCTCTGGATTCTATATATAGGTACCACTATCAGCATTATAACTGAACCGTGAAAGATCCCAATATTTCACATGTCCAGTTATTGCCGCTCCCAAGCCTACCATAATATAAAGATAATTATTGATAGCTCATATCATACCCACCTGCTGAGTCCTCAGGGTCCTCAGGGTCCTCAGGGTTATGAGTTCTACAATTGGGGACTTCCGGTTTGAACTCGCCCCCCGTGCAGGTTATCTCCTTGAGTCCCGCCCCGAGTAGGAACAAGCATGTCACTGTGATCTCCACTCCGTCTCTCACCGGCGGGGAAAGTTGACTGACAGTTGTGTAGCCAGGCGGTGCACTCGTACACGGCACTGCGATTATATTGTGTGTGTGTGTGTGTGTTTGTGTGTGTGTGTNTGTGTCACATGGCTTCCTGTAATGTGATACTTGTGTGTGTGTGTGTGTGTGTGTGTGACGAGCTTTTCTTACCTCCCGGGAGACATAATTTCAGAGGAATTCCATCATCAATCTGTATGAAGCCTCTTTCTGAAAATTCGGGATAGTTATCTGGCTGTAGTTGTCCTTCGACAAAAACTTCTATCTGGAAAAGATATCAGATTATAGCTAGGAAACTCCTTTTATCAGAAGTAGGACTGTTATGAATGATAACGATTAATATATGATCATTGATCAATATCAATCACCTTGGTGAATCCTGCCCCGTTATCGCCTTCATTTCGGAACTCGATACACTGGTAGAGACCGATGTCCACCCCCTCAAACTGACAGGTGACGGTGGCACCTCGTTGTGTAAAATCCTCGTCGCATCTGTACTCTGCAGTTTCAGCAGTAGTACCTCGCAGCTGCAAGTGAATGGGATCTACTGTCCCATCCCACTCGCCACCCCCAACCGTAAACTTTACCATATACTGCACTGCGGCGAAAGAATGTTTTACATCAGTCAGTACTCAGTGATGATATTCCTAGCTCTATGAGCTGTATGATCAGCTGCTGTTTGACCAGCTTTATCAACTCTACATGCTGGAGATCTCACCGCTAGAGCATCCCCATGGGAAGAGTAGAAGAGCGATGGCTATCATGTTCCTGGCAGGCAATCGGCTTATCACCATCACCTCCAATTCGTCTACAACAATCTCAAGTGAAACAAGTTGCGATCCTTTATGTAGCTAACCAAATATCGAAATGAACGAGCTCGGCTTGTGGTAAACGCTTCTGAATACGCATTCATGCCTATTCAAATCGCGATGTTCAAAGCCCCGCACTGGGCGGGTCTTATTGGCATCGGGTCAGCGTAATTGGACGATCATTACCATTTGAATGAAAAACGACGGTTTGGATCTCAGTGGAACAAAGCACGATGTTGCCTAGATGCCGAGAACAGTGTGTTCAAAATTCAAATGTTGGATTCAAAGCTCACCCACTCTCGTTTCATTAGACGGCAACCCGTCTTCAAGACGCATGGTAGTCTGTGCAGTATATACTGGGAGAATATTTCATGAGAATCGGGGAGATTCCTTCCCTCTGCAATTACAGCAACTATTAAACCAAAGTGACTATTAAACCAAAGTGTCTGTCAGGGATTTGAGCCCAGGAGCCCCCTCAAGTTCAACCCATCTTTATAAAAGGAGCTGCTTAGTATATCTGAGTTAAGATTCGAGGGATTATTTTCCGATTCTTATTGCACACAGCGCAAGATCAATGAAAGATTATTGATAGTGCGCCACTGCACAGCGCCTATCGTTATATCTATGAATGATTTTGCGACTTTCCATAATTTGACCAATGACCACTTCCATTGGTAAGGATGCTGTAGGGGAGTATGTTATAGTTAGGGGAGTAACACCTATGGCTATGCAGATGATAGGGGCCGGGTCCTGAGGTTGGAGCTGTCCAATGATACATGTCAGCGTCGTTCCTCCCCGGGCCAAATCAGCAACAACACATTCTGCCGTCACAGTATCTCCCTCAAACACTGGCAGGGATTCAGTGAGCTGCATGGTGTCATCTTCCAAATATGGGTCCTCTCTACATGGATCTGAAGGGGGAGGGGGGTAATATTCTTGTGCTTATCATGTAAACAAAACTTCATGAATGGCATTAAAATGACCTTAAAATGGCGTTCATTAGTGGTTACCTTCTAAGCAAACCCAAACTGGGACTCTGGCTGTCGCATAGACACTCGCTTGACTAGAGTAGATTGGGTAATGATCAGGCTGTACTACACCGTTTATCTCTACCTTGATCTAGGGAATAAACCAATCTGATGAATACTAAGGGGATTCAAGATTGCTCCACTAAAATTCACCACTCGATTTAGATGCTCGACAACATGTCTAGAAGAGCAGTTTCTTGTGAAGTGGAAACACACCTCAGTTATGCCCACTCCATCAACCCCCGAGTTTTGCAGAACAATGCACTTGTAGACACCAATGTCCACTGAAGTAGAGATGGAGCAGGTCACCGCGGCGTTGTTTACGTATTCCCCCGCGCAATTCCATGCTTCGACCCGGTCCTCGTCTCCTATCAGTTCCACCAAGACGTCATCAGCGGTGGGATCAGATGGGTTGCCCCCCACGGTCAGGGTTACTTTGTACAGATAAACTGGAGGGAGGAGATGTGTGTGTGTGTGTGTTTGTGTGNCGCGTGTGTGACGCGTGTGTGACGCGTGTGTGACGCGTGTGTGACGCGTGTGTGACGCGTGTGTGTACTGTGTAGATGGTTGTGTGTGTGAATCAGCGGTGATAAGCTCTTAGAAGTGGAGATGCTACATAACAATAGCTTTGACGAAAACAAATTTAGTGTAAAACAACTTATTAAGCGAAAAACAACTTTAGTGGAAAGCAACCTTAGCGGAAAGTAACTTTAGTGGAAAGCAACTTGAGAGTAAAGCAACCTGCCGGCAAATATAACTACAAACCTCCCGGAAGACACAGGTCTACTGGAATACGATCATCAATAGAAATGGAAATCCGGTCATCAAGCAGTGGGTAATTGTCAGGCTGCACCTTTCCATCGATATAGACAACCACCTGAATATTAGTGAATTACACTTCCAACTATAAACTATAAACAATACTATCGCTGTTTATAAAGTACCGAGGGAATTTTCATCCGTGATTCGCTATCGCTACCTTGGCGAATGCTGCCCCATCAAAATTTTGATTTCGGAATGTGACGCACTGGTAGAGACCGATGTCCACACCCTCAAACTGACAGGTGACGGTAGAACCTGGCTCTGTGAAGTCCTCATTACAGCGGTACTCGACAGTTTCGGCAGTGGAGCCACGAATGTGGAGAAACATGGCGTTGGAAGTGCCATCATATTTGCTTTCTCCTACCGTGAATTTCACTGCGTACTGCACTGAAGAGATGGTTTTCTGCGATATTATTTCGAAAATATCAAACAGTCGACGAGATGAAGGAACTTTTTCGAAAAATTGCCTCCTTGACGGAGGGAGAAGATTCAATGGTTATAGTATGTAGCTGGAGTTTGCTATTCCTAGTTTCAAGTTGGAGTTAGCTATTGCTCCGATATCAGAATGGATACCTGATTGCGACGTCACGAATAGGCAGAGGAGAACTGCTGATTTCAGCATTTTCCTTGAGAGAGAGAGAGAGAGGAGGAGAGAGAGAGAGAGGAGGAGAGAGAGAAACTGTCGGGGATAAACGATGCTGTGAGTTTGAACGAAATATTGCACTGCTCTGAGGTAGCATCGATTATGGTGATCGCAATGACACATGCAGGGGTTCGTGAATCTATTGTTACATATCATAGAAGTGGACAGTGGCGTTATGGAATAAGAGAACCATGTATATCACACAAATTATGTGACAGAGCAATGAATAGCCGTGACAGCGGGATTAACGCTGGTCTGCCATGATCTACAATAGGATGTGAGTCTACAATGAGGTCGTGATCACAAACCAGCCTGCAATAGGTCAGTCCTGTCTCTCATGACTTACCACGATGTTAATGAATAAACATGTCTGATGCGACAAGATCTGTGATATGTACTGTGGATCATAAGATTATCATAACATTGTCATACTAATGGTGCTCAGGCTAGGTGGAGACTTAGTAATCGTATGGGTTTGTATATCCTTCTCTATTCCCTATCTTATGAATAATCAGGAACATTAAGATATTAAGGAGAATCTGGGCTTGCAAATGCAGCATTGAGCATTTTCGGGGCGTATGTTTCTCCAAGTCATAACAACTACCTAGTGGCTAAGCCTGACAATGTTTGGAAACACTGTTGCTAACCGGCAGACGGGTTCATGATCATGTTATGTATGTTACTCATTTATCCGCCCCCTCTCTGCATAGCACAATACCTGTTATAAGGGAATCTTGATATTCAGCAATTGCATGCTAATGCTAAATGCTTGCAGTGTTGAAACAAACCTCCAGCTACACATTTGAGTGACTGATATGTTACCGTTGCTTGCACAGAGAACTTTGAATGAAGATCATGGTCCTTACTTCGTACCTCTTAAAATTAGAAAGTTGAAGTGCGCGTTGCGCTTACATGTCGCATTATTTGATGTTGATATGTGGAACGCGCGGCTACGGCACGATGGTAAAAGGAACTCAAAACATATCTGGTAATTTGTCTTTTTCGCGCGCGCGTGGGAATTTTTCTTTGCCTTGAGCAGCACATTTTGTATTTTGACATGATTTATCGTTAACACTTAACCATGATTCTTGTCAGGTGTCATAATCATCATTCACTATTCTAATGCAATTCAATTCTTTAAACTGTGTGTACTGTGTCTGTGTAGCCCATGTAAAACGATCGTCGATCGTTGAATCGGAACTACTCAGAACTGATCACGTTGGATTATTTTCAGAAAGATATTCAACGGCTCACCAAGGAATTGGAAATCGCCCATGATGAAAAGCGAGCTCTTGTCAAGGTATTTTCACTTTTCACTTTTCAGCATTTTGACACCTTCCAATCATTCAATGTTATCGCTCACGGCTCAATGTACTGCATTGACAACAATTTTTCATCGACTTAAGACACAAAACACCCGTGTAAACTGTTAATAGGAAGTTTCTGGGTTGAAAGAAGATGCAACATACAACAGAAACAAAGCTGATGAATGGAAAAACACGGCTCAGAGTCTCGAGGATTCTCTAAATCTCAGTGAAAAGGAACGGCAAGGTACACCGATGAAAATTGGTAGAAATATTGCTTACACTAGGGAATTCAAGAAACCTTGCGACGAACACACTGTTCACTCGCACTCACAGACACACAGACACACACACACAGACACACACACACACACAAACA
>CAMPET010000123.1:117691-130781 GCA_946803715.1 Beroe ovata
ACACACACACACACACACACACACGTTGTCTCCAACAGGAGTTGTGGAAGATCTACTCCGGGTACAGAACGAGTTGACAGATCTGAAGGAGGAGTACAGCGTGGTTGCCGATGAGCGGAATCGATTCCTGGAGAAGTACAATGAACTGAGGAAGTGAGTGCAATATATATGTGAGAGGAAACCATGATATTGAGGGCGTGCCGTGAGCTATTTGTTTGTAGTAGCAGACAGTTGTGAGCTGAATATTTGGCTTCGTTCCGTGCGAATGAATCACAAGTCAGGTCTAAGTTCTGATGTACTTCGAAAGTCAATTACTAATACTTATCTAATGTCAATTACAATGTCAATTACTAATGCTTATCTAATGAGATCATGCAACTTGTATAAGCTCCGGTTTAGCGGAAAGATTCTTAACTCTAATCATCACTATAAGCTGACTAAGGTAACTGCTCCACAGTGAGTGTGAAACACTACAAGAGGAAGTTAGGGAGCTTCTCCTGGAAAAAGACGAGAACCAGCACGTTACCAGGCTGTTAGAGACACAGAAATCCATACTCGAGGAAAAGGTGAGTACATGACGTCATCACAGCATCATACTTCCCAACGTCCACTCTTTACTACAAATTCATTCGATTGAAATTCGCTCGATTCCGCACTTCACTGAATCAAAAGTGTCGATTTTCGTCATCAACCCAATCTGTTTACTCAATGTTGAACTAATCCCATGCCAGTGGAACGGAGGTAAAGACCTGGAGGCATCACAGTCCGAGTGTGTTGAACTACGTGAGGATGTCAAAGCGTGCAGGTACATGCGATGTCGTCATGACAACAGCTCATCTATGTACATTTCACTCAAAACCGTTATGAATACTCATCATAAACACGTACTCATATAGCTGAGTCTCGTAATTTTGTGATTCGTGTGAAATTATACTTTCAAAGTATGATATGCTTGAGAGGTTGTGAGCTGGTCAGCCTATCAACATGCTCGTCAGACACCTAAATATTGCCCTCGATACTGCGCAAGCATTCTCGTCTGAATACATTGCCTGTGTCGTCTCCGTTCCCCGTATTAGTATCGAGCTCTGTGCGATATATTCATTATGGTAGTCATATCAGAGGGGGAACTGGTTAATATTCGCCACTCAAAGGACTGGTATATCCTGGCTTTGGATGCTTTCACCAGGTTTTTTTGTACGCATATACCATTTGACTCCTGACCAACGATGAGCTGATGCTCTGTTGGAGTTTTGAACCCTTGACCCATACCTAATACCTATGGGTATAAATAGTACGCCGATCTTCCACTTTTCTTCTCGATACTACTGTCAGATCTTCCATGTTTCGATACTACTGTCCAATCATCGCAGGGACAGAGTGAAGGTGCTGGAGCAGGCATGTGATGACCTCACCAACAACCTAACCATCTCCACTGAAAAGGTCGCTACTCTTCTTACCGAGAAGAAGGTAAGGGAAGGATATATGATGACATGTTGATAATTGACTGTCAGATAAACGTATCTTATGATAGTCAGACACCGATATCTTGACTTTATGATAATCCATAATTCCTATCTCAATATGATCAGTTGTTCGTATTCCCACACCCAAGAATCGTCCCTCACCACCGACTTTACTACATGTGTACTTTGTAGGTGACACAAGAGAGTTTGGGCAGGGCAGACAAGACGATAGAATTACTGAATAACGATAAGGACCGCCTTCAGAAGCAAGTGTCAGCCATTACCAGAGAGTTTGAGAATAGGATTGTTGGACTCGAACAGGAATTGGACATAGAACAGAATAAGGTTTGGTTTGGTTTGAAATCCACGAGGGATTGCCTCTTTTATGGGCGTAGAGTAAATTTACAATTGCAACACTGATATCATTAACAATTCCTAAATGCCTTGCCAAGAAATGTTGTGAGGACTATTCCAGTCCTGTGTACAGACACCCCTCTGNGATTGTGGTGCTGCGTACACAATGACAATCGTGCAACTTGGCATATATTGGGCCTCATTGCCTCCTTGATGCCACATTCATTTCAAACTCGGTGATCTAGGGAACTTGTGGCAAATCCCTCGCCGACTTTCATCATTGTTATACGCTCGCTCTAAGTCTAGCGTTATATCGCAGGTACTGAAACGTAGTGACGAGAACACAAGTCTCAAGAAGAGGCTCGATGAGGCACTGAACATTCACGGAACTGAGAAGGCAGACTTGCTGAAAGACAGAAATGCTCTCGAGGACAAGGTACTTGTCTTCCGTTCGTTACCATGAAAATACCTCGATCGACGTGATTGAGATAAGATTTAGATAGTGGGATCTTTAGATTTCTCTATCTCATCTCGTTGCTATTACAGATCGCGGCCATTGAACGGATCCGAGAAAGCCTGGAGGGTGACTTGGCAGATGCAAAGTCAGCTATAGAGGAGTTGCAGTCGGCACAGAAAGTGTGAGTTCATCACCTCATAGTACGATTCTTGCACTTTTCGTTAGTGCAAGAATAATTAGTTCATCGATCTTTCTAACATAGATAAGTGCTTATACCAGTGTTATAACGGTCAACATCATGCCCGGCTCCTAGCTCTGATTCTCGATATCATGGGAAGCGGTGTCAAGCATCTTAGCATCACCTGATCACTGTGTTTTGGTGTCTAGGTGATATGATCCTCCGCAAACGGGGTCTCATGTTCGATACCACTGAGGTTATGTGACATCTGTAACCAGTGTACCGCTCAAACATGGTTCAAATAACCAGCACTGAGTGGCTCGAGAGTTGAGAACCATTCAGCTGCTACAATACTTGCTAATCAAACCGTTAATCAGCTTGTAAGAGAATCATATAAAAGCTGCAAGTATACCAGTGTTAAGTATCTGCATTCTCATTTACTATCTTAAATCTACTTTCTACATACGAAGCAACAATGACGTCATCGATACCATTCGAAGTTTATCTCGAAGAGCTCTTCAAGAAAGCGAACCCTCTGCATCCACATCTTATGAAGAACTATTCCTCCTCTTCCCCTCCATCTCTCTTCGATATGCCACATACGTATACCCTGTTCCCAACACCCTCGTCTAAATATCACACTGGACAGATGAATGTTGATAGACTGGTGTCCCCATCTAACAACCTCTTGACACCACCCATGACTGCGACTCTGGATGCAGTAGTTCCACTAAGAAAACCTGCTCCTCTGAAGCCAACTCCACAACTACTGACACCACTCCCCTCTCCTATCATGACATCAACACCGCTAGGAGTTAGCTCACAACAAGGCTCTGCTCCTCAGTTCTTCTTCCCACCCGATTTCCATCCCCCCACTCATCAACTGACACCGCCATCACAACAACAGTTGACACCACCGCAGCAGTTGACACCCTCCGAACAACCCTACTCTCTCCTCAACAAGCCGTCCGCCGGAGGAGTTCTCTCACCACCCGACACACCTGCCCGAGTACACTCTGGCAAACAGCCAACTCTACTCGGCAAGATGAAGCGCAAGAGAAGCAGGACAAAGTTCACTCCCTCTCAGATTCAGTCTCTGGAGAGTGAGTTTGAGCGGTGTCAATACATCAGTGTGGAACGGAGGAAGGTGCTAGCTGGGGAGTTGGGTGTCACTTCAGAGAATATCAGAGTGTGGTTCCAGAATAGGAGGTATCAGCTGAAGAAGACGATCAACAATATGCCCAAGATGGAATGAATATTGTGTTGATTTGTTATAGTTTGATATTCATATTTAAATTGATTGTTGATTAAATCTATTCTTATTCTTGATAATCATGTAGTGAAAAACAAGAAGTGAATCAACCCAATTTTAACCGGATCTCGTACTCTCTCAGAAAAGAGACAAAAGAGAATAAGTTGGCGGATGCTCTGAAGGCTATCACGGGCAACCCTGATGTTGAAGATGCCTATGTAGAGGCAGCAACATACATGACGACCATCAGGGGCGAAAGGGATTCTCTGGACAAGACCGCATCGGTTATCCCTGACCTCGAGAAAAAGATAGCACAGCTCCAACAAGATAGAGGTATTAATTTGCATTGGAATTTTCAACAAATTTTTTAGAACCAAAGACACGACACGAGCAGCGTGTCAGCCCAGTTCAAACCCAAAGTTATGACGTAAGACTAAGACGTTATTCAATGATTCATCAATGACCGATTCTCCCACCCCCGTCAGAGAGTCTGACCAGCACAAAGCAAGACCAGGAGGAGGAGTTGAGGAGGAGGGGAGATGTGATTGATGAGCTGGAGAGTGTCAAGACTGATCTAGAGAGGAATGTCTCGAATTTGGAGAAGAGTAAGAGTGAAATGGAGACCCTCATCGGACATCTAACCGGGGAGAAAGAGAAACTCGACAGGTATGGGGCGGGGATTTCTCTATAATATGAGCTGGGGAATGGGGATTTCTCGATAGTATGAGCTGGGGAATCCTCTAACCGCGAGTCTACTATTTTCACGTGACCTCCCTTTCCAAATTCTCTCACAAATCCCAACCTTGACTATTACCCGTAACGCGAATTTACTTTATAACGGTCATATTGAGCATGAATCCAATTCAGCCTTGTGAAGGAGCACGATACACTAGTTAAGGAACACACGGCGACATCAGGGGAACTGGCAGACTCCAAGAAGCAGTGTCTCACCGTCACCGATCAGAGAGATGCTATGGATGTTGAGAACAAGAGGGTCAAGGCAGAGAACGCCAAGCTCTCCATTGAGTTGACCGACTTCAAGAAGGCCCTGGCCAGGTAAGATCAGTTAGTAACTGATGACATTAAATCCGTGTGGAACTATGGAAACCCCGCTGTATCATATTTACAACAATGTGAAAATTAACTTATGTCTCCACCATTACTACAACAGTAAGGGAGATGGCGAAAGAGCAATGCTGGAAGCTAGCAATGAGCTACGTGTTGTGAAGGGAGAACTTGAAAACCTCATGGATATCATTTCTACCAAGGTACTCGCACGACACACGGTATACGGATCTATAGCAATCAAACATTCTGTCAAAACAACGCCCTCTCAGTGCACGCATAATGAATTACGCATAATGAATTACGCATAATGGATTACAAATCACGCATAATGAATTACCAAATAATATCGTGTTCATTGATTCATGAAGCTAACAGATTCTCCAGCTACTCTCTGCCCAGGACAATAAGATAGAGGAGCTTGATGCCCACATTGCCGAGATAACGACCAGCTTGAAGGATGTGAAGGAGGAGAGTGACGCAAAGTCGGAAGAGATCAAGACACTCCGATCCCAGGTAACGAATGTTTTGCTCTATTGACACCACGCTAATCACCCAACAATATCGATATTTGCGCTATCGATCAAGCAATGTGTCATTACCGCACCTGGTGTTAACACCGTTGACATCGCATGTTTGCGTCAAGGTACGTGACATTGAGCGGCAGAAGGAGAGGGAGGGGGAGTTGGATCTCGAGAGTAGCACCCTCGTCAGGGAGAAAGAGGAACAACTGAAGAAGTACGAACGAGTAGTAGAGACTTACAAGACTAAGATCGAGGTATGTGTTGTGCGCGGTCACGTGTGCAATTCGAGTTGGGTCATTGTTAGAATGTTAGTTTTCAATGGAGGAAATCACTATCGAAATTTGGACTTAATCTCAGAGAAATACTTCAACTTGGAGTTAAGAATTCCATCAATTTACAGCTTGTTCCCTTGATATCGGCACTGGCCCTTGTTTTTGCAGGCTCTTGAAAAACAGAAGTGTGACGCTGATGAAGAGAAAGCTAAGTTGAGGAGTGATAAGAAACACCTGGAGAAGCAAGTGAGAGATCTCAGCGAAACCGTGAGTATGCTATATTCATGTGTAATTGTGTGTGTGAGATCACACATGTTGATCGTGTGTGAGATCACACATTTGTACGTGTCGCTCGTTAAGTCGTCAACTGATGTCCTGATCTTTATTTTCTGTTCTCAATCTGAATGTTGGGTACTTGATTATAATATGTCAGATTATCTGAATTTCCATGTTAGTGTTATACTATTTTTCCCAAAACCAAATGAGATTTGGTTGTTTTAGTCCGCAGCATCTGTGCGTTCTTTATTCTAAAGTCTGTGATATGAAAAAGAACGCGGCATATACGTCAGATTGCCGCCACATCACGTGTAGAAACACTGTAGCTTTTTCTAGTGAGGTGGCGGCAGTCTGACGTATATGCCGCGTTCTTTTTCATATCACAGACTTTAGAATAAAGAACGCACAGATGCTGCGGACTAAAACAACCAAATCTCATTTGGTTTTGGGAAAAATATTATATATATAATCGTCCCCCAAAAAACGACAAACACCCTCGATTTCGGCGATTTCAAGTCGCTATAACTTCGCCATTTTTCATCCGATTGACTTGAAACTTTGGTTGCCGCCTTTCCATGGCCCGAATAGACGGAAAACAAAGTTTCATAACAATTGTATGAATAGAAGCGGTGTTATTGATAGTCGAAATTCGGCGAATCCGTAAAAACATATAGTAGGGTCTGGCAAGCGCCGCAGCTTTTCGCGCATTACATAAACGCATCAAGCTCACCGAGTCGGCCCTTCGGGCCTCCTCGGTGACCTAGCTCGCAAAAAGGGCCCTTCGGGCCCTTTTTGCTCGCACGTTCATCATTAGCTACAGATGCCGCGGGGGGCTTGCCAGCCCCCTGATGCATGAAGCGATAGATCGCATGTTACCATGTTGTCACCATGTCACTTCCACGTGGTGATCTATGTAACCAATAACCATGTTATCACCATGTCACTACCACGTGGTGATCTATGTAACCAATAACCATGTTGTCACCATGTCACTACCACGTGGTGATCTATGTAACCAGTAACCATGTTGTCACCATGTCACTACCACGTGGTGTCCATATAACCAATAACCATGTTGTCACCATGTTACTACCACGTGGTGATCTATGTAACCAATAACCAATACCATGTTGTCACCATGTCACTACCACGTGGTGATCTATGTGTGACCATTTCACTGTTACCATTACCACGTGCTCTATGTGGTGGATCGCAACTCTGATCCACAAGGTGGATTGCCTCGAAGCGGAGACTGATGTTATGAAGGAAGTGTTGGTGGAAACTGAGGCAGAAAAAGAGGGTATAGAGACAAGGAACAAGGAACTGATGTCGGAAATGGATCGGATTATAGATGGCCAGGTTTCACGATCAGCTGGTCATGATGTGCTGACACAACCCCCCATGTGTGTGTGCAATGGCACACCTCTAAATGATAATGCATGATGAATGTTGATTTTAGGTTTTTTGAGAATATTTTATGTTGATCGAACGGTTTACGGTCCTAGCACTCTTGCAATCACACAATCATATCGATTCGATCATTTATCCTCATTCACATTGTTGTGCCAGGCGAAAGTTGGCATGCTGCACCATTGATTGTCAGCTGTTCTCGTTGAATGATATTATCATTCTTTACCCTACAATAACCAATCAACAAAACAACTGCTGCACAATGCGCACACTGCGCACGTGCCCCACTACGCACCACTACACACCCCAACACACCTCTATGCACACCCCTACACACCTCTCTATGCACGCTCCTTTACACACCCTTCTACAGGCACAGGATGACGTTGTAAGACGTCTCCATTCCGTGGAGGACGAACTGAGGGTCACCAAACAGAAACAACAGATGGCCGAGGATGACCTGAAACAGTACATGAACATGGGTCTCAAAACACCCGAGGAAGTGGCCAAGATAATTGAGGTAAATTGTGAGAAACTTTCCGCGGGTTTTGCAATAATTGCTGGTAACGCGGTAACCATTATTATGGTACCTAGATGTTAAGTTTTATATGCGTGCTGCCCCGTGGTGACCAAGATATGGTTATATGTTGAGAAAGATGGTTGGCTTTAGCTGTCTGTTGACTCTAGCAGTAGCTGTATGTTGACTCTGGCTGTCTGTATGGTTCTAGCTGTATGTTGACTCTAGCTGTATGTTGACTCTAGCTGTCTGTATGGTTCTAGCTGTATGTCCATACGATTTCTCAGGACATCAAGGAAGCATTTGAGGATGAGATTGCTGATTTGATGCTCGGTGAAAGATCTGAGTATGAACAGGAGAAGGCGCTCTTTTATAAGGAGAAGGCTGATTTTAAATTTGAACAAGAGGTAAGCTGAGAACTTTTTTACTTCTTGGGGCTCTTGTTTCAATTCTATAGTTATTAATTGAGGGTGGTAGACACATCACTTTGCATTTATCACAGGAGTTTCTGAGACAAGCCCAGGAGATTGCAGCGGAGCAGTTCGACTCCAGGAACTCCAAGATGGAGGACATGCAAGCTCAATTGGACACCGCTCTCAACGAACTACAGAAATACAAATCAGGTTTGCGATCAGTCATATGGGTTTCAGGGTCATATGAAAATACATGCGATAAATGAGGTGGTAATAAAGGAATATTTCTATCTGTTCCACTGATTCAAGACTCAGTAGAACTCCGTTATCAAACTCACCGTAAGATAACTCGTTATTGTTTACGGAGAGGAACCGGTTCATGAATCAAATTTCAGGTAGTTAAATGCAGTCATGAGTTGGACTCATGCCAGAGAATGTGAGATGCTAGCTGTCACGGATTGAGGCATGATGATTATGGAATACAATGTGTCATGGGGACAGGCGAACTTATAGGTGCAATGGGGACAGTTTATATGAGTATGTTTGTAAGACTTTTCCAATCATTGAATGACCTAGCCAAACACTTACCTAGCCAATTGTTACATTAATTAATCAGTTAATTAATGGTAACTTATCAGATTAATGGTAACTTATCAAATGTAGACTTTTGCTGCTCGGCCCCGTAATTATTACTATAGATGATTGATGTGAGCCTATGATTAATCTTAAACCTGCAGATGGTTAACATATTGATAATATTAACCTCTTTAGTCTGTTGATAATGATTTGATTAGTTTATAATCACCTTTCAGTATTTACTATTATTAACCTTCATTAACTTTAGGACTTTCATAATCACTGTATTGGTATGTTGGACATGACCCGAGTATTTAAATTTAGTCGATTACGATAGTATGGGACTATTTTTACAGTTACATACTGCTTTTTAAATCCAATAAATGAATTATGTGATTTTGATACCGTACTTTTAACCTATATCAACACCTTATTGTACAGAGGTCAGAGAGTGCTATTCAGTCATGAAACTCGAAGGCTGTATCTATTATATTGGCACGATAAAACATTATCAAGAGTAATTTTGATTTTAGTTACGCTAAATTTTAAGCCTTTCTATCGCGGATTTCGATCAAATGAAGTCAAACATTTCCTGTTCTCAGTAGTCATTCACCACGTCCTAGAAGTGATACTATCGCTCGATGAAAAATTGAAAAGCAATGATGGGAACATTTCGGCGATTCAGTTCAAACTCAGTCGGACAGCTGTTGTCCTTCGCGGAAAATATGAAGAGGAAAATTTGATGAATCATGATTTGATAAATATCATGAAATCCTCATGATCGCTATCCGTAAATCTCCAGATATCCATAATTCACAATAACTGACCAGAAAACTGACCAGACAAGTCCGGTGAATACTGAATATGCAATACTTTTGATCCATGATAAGAATTGCCAGCTAAATCACAGACTGACGCATGTGCTCTAGCAGAAGACGACGTACGTATATGACATGCATACTGCGCACTCGTCCTTAATTCACAATTAGCGCAAGAAATTGAATAATTTGGTAACCGCGCGCAACAAAAAGTTTGATCTTGATCGTGCTGTACTGTCAGACGGCAGTCCGTGCTATAATACTGACAGTCCGTATCATTGTTTAATCTCAACCAGTCAACCCGAAGTTTTTTGGTGTGTTTCATCAACGTTCCTACCACGTACCTACTACCTAAGTTCCATTCTTCTTGCTACACAACAATTCCTCACTTTATGTGTAAGAGCTGAAAACTACATAACTTCAAGGTACTAACTTCAAAGCTATTTAGAAACAATGATTTGAGTGCTGCATTGAGTATACACCCCTTTTCATTATTCAAAGACTGTCCTTAATAAAGCTTATTCTACGCATTTGGGACTAAAATGGTAAAAGGAAGAATGACTCGCATTGTTATACAGTGAATGCCTTCAATTGAACGTGAGATGTCAAGGAGGTAGCTTTTCATTGTTGAGTTTCGCATTGTGAATTTGCACGTGATCATTAGCACGTGATCATTCAGACACCCTCTACGCTCTACTCAGTGTACAATCTCAACAGAGATAAGTCGTTCATTATTGACATAGTTCTGTTCCACATTTTACACACACACACCCAATTAAGTGTTCACATATCTAAGTTTTTACTTATGATATGTGCACATCATTTTGAACTCAAAAACTCATATGGTACCACTTTGCGGTAATTTCAACCCGTTATATTAACTTGACCCGAGTTTTAACATGATGCTAGACTCAAACAGACTCATGTTCGAACAAAGAAGCAACACTTTTCCGTTATAATAGGGAATAATACAATGCAGAATGAGAACGTCTTATTTCATGTTCTCATTGTTAGAGTTCCCTAAAGAGGTTTTAATTGGGCTTTAATATTTCTAAGAAACTCATATATTTCATTCTAAGAAACACAGTTCAATTTGCCACCATCTGGTGTTTTATCTGTTGTTTTATTTCTCTCTCAGGACTGAACGTAAACTGCTGTTTTTACTTTTTTACCGCACATGTCGCACCATAATTTTATTCATTTAAGTTGGATTTGCATATAATCAGAAACTGGAGACTCTCTCAACCAGTTTTTGAGAGCCGTGTCACTCACTATGATGTCACTGTTATCGTAAATGCTTTCTTTCACCCCTTTTCCTTCCACGTGTAAACATACGGGTTAATGTTTATTTGCAGTACCTACCTACATTAATGGCTCCTTATCTTAACAGCTATCTAATAACTCTGATAATGATCCTAGTGGGCTGGGGAAGCTGTCGATATTCCGAAAAGTTGTGAGATTCTAGAATTCGTACATGTTTCGACATAGGTATTCATCGTGAGCAAGCTCAAATTTGATGGTGACGAAATTCATGCTCATAAAGCATAACATGTTGCAGGATGATGCTACTGAAATGTGCAATACTTTTGATGGTAGTTCTGCTTTCTGATACCATGGATTCATCAGGTTAGTCAAATGAGGACTGGAAGAGAATGGCTCAATGTTACCGATAGCACGTTGATGGGGAAATAGCTCTTAAATTGATGCTCGAGGAAAAAACATATTTTAAAAAATCTGCCCAGAAAAACTTACTCAGTTACTCATACGTCTTTCCAATTTCTAATCACCTTCATAGAAATTATAGATGTCAGCTCTGATATGATACCTGTTCCCCAATATCATAAATAAAGTCATTAAGAAGTTTTAAACTTATCAACACTACTTATTACAATCAAATTTGAGCCATGTCTGATGTCATTGAAGTGCTGAAGATAAAGTAAATTAATCCACTCATTATACTCTGCGTTTTATTCCTCAAGAGCTGTTGAAAATAACCATAATGTGAGAAGCTCTGGCAGCTATACAATGTATAGTATACATATGTGTAGTTGCCATCCAAAAAATGATAGCACAATAATAAAAATACAATAATAGTACAATGAAAATTTACCCAGAGTCTGAAGTGGTTTACAGTTTGTCAGAAAGCGATATGGATGTGGAATGCTCTGTCGATCCGAACACGGAGTGGAATGATTTTGGACCGACAATATCATGGTTTACTGATGGGGAACCTGTATACAAATCTTATCAAGAGGGTTGGTGTGCTTTGCCCTTCATTCATTTGAACTTCAGCAAACGGATTTCACATTCCAGTGTTACAACTAGGCTGTTCGTGTCGAATGTCTGCTACCGGAGCTTATCATCCATCATCTATCATTTTATCATCTAGGTGACCGTGAAGTTTTCTCATGTGACGGCAGCCCTGTCGAATTAGTATGTCCTCAGAAACAAACAATCATTGTAAAGAGAGCTTATCAAGGATGGGAAGGGAGAAACTCTGGGCAAGGTTATTGTAATGGAAAATGGGATGATTTAAATCATGACTGCCTCATTGACCGGTGAGAACTTTGCTAAAATTAAAGTGGGCAAACAACTCGGCAAGGGCGATTGAAAATCGAAAAGTAGTTACCGATTATAATCGATAAAATGTCGACATTTTATCGATTGTATTAAGTAATTACTTTTCGATTTTCAATCGCCCTTGGCAATAACTCATCTTGAATTAATCGTCTTGCCATCAGGGAGAAGTGCAATGTCGGCCAAGCACAATTTCACTCTTGACATCTTAACATTTCGCCGTTTCGTGACATTTTAACATTTCGCCGTTTCGCCGTTTAGTGACTATATCGTGGAAAACTATATCTTATAGAACGAGAGAATTGAAAGAAACGTGTGACAGTGTTGCTAAATGTCAGATGGAAGCGCTTGATAAGACAATGTCGTGTGAGGATGAGACGGAGGTCCCAAGATTTACCCTTGTTCAATACACATGCTCGATAACAGGTACACTTGATTCACTGACGAGAATTTATCATCTATGAGAACATATATTATGAGGCCTGCTAGACTGTAGCTCCATACCAGCAATTCTCCGAAATTCTCTAACACTAGTTGACACTCATTGCAATATAGAGATGATGCTACAAAAGGATAATAGAATGCTACAAAAGGATAATAGAATGCGCATAATTTCGCTGTGATAGTCTGATACAGGGGAATGCTACGATATAGAGACATGGTGGTGCACACATGTCAAGGAGGTAGGGGATTGCGAAAGCAGTGCAGACGGTATGGTTGATGATTATGCAGCGACTTATTGTCGGATGACTTGCGGCTTGTGTAATCCAGCCCGTCCCGGTAAGTTTTACATACCACGTTCAGTTGCTCATAATTTCCTCACTCCTCAGTGTGCGTGACTCCTCAGTGTGCGTGATTCATCAATGTGGCGTGCTTCCTCAGTGTGCGTGATTTATTAGTGTGCGTGATTCCTCAATGTGCGTGACTCCTCAGTGTGC
>CAMPET010000123.1:130896-154310 GCA_946803715.1 Beroe ovata
TCAGTGTGTGTGACTTCTCAGTGTGCGTGACTCCTCAGTGTGCGTGACTCCACAGTGTGCGTGATTCCTCAGTGTGCGTGACTCCTCAGTGTGGCGATCATTCCTCGCCACAGCACAAGCTACTTTTCATTACCCAACACGAGTGAACTGACACTTTAATCACGTTATCCAAATTATTTAGGTATGCCTTTTCATTGTTTCACACTATTCTTCAACACACTTCAGTATGGAAAGATATCGAATTCAATAAACTCGAGACGCAAGTCTCTTTGAAGTGGGGAATAACCGTTCGGAAGCCACAACTTCAAAAGCACGAGATATTCCGACTTATTTTTCCCTATACTCAGTATAAGGATGATGGACCGGTCGAAAATCAACTATCAGTACGATGGGAGGTATGGAGGTAAGTTGAACTGAGGTGTAAACCCAATATCATTTTTTCACTTTTATGCTAACTTTATACTTTTATAGGTACGGTAGTTCTGTAGTTTAAAATGGAATACAATCGAAGGATTCTGACCATGAAGCAGTATTTTGGGATTACAGCTTTTTGTTAATAGCTATATATAATCAGGGCGCTGGCAAGCGCCCCGTAGCCACGGAATATTAAATATGATATTCTATGGAGCGGTTGATAGTCAGTTTATATGATCAGGGAAAGTCAAAGAGTGAAGATGGATGTAACAGGGTGCATGAGCGACTATTTCTCAGGGGTCCCTTGCAGATCAGAATCTACATGGATTTTCAAGCTTGATCAGTGAGTTTTGCACACTTACGCGTATGTGTACACATTGAAGGTAAATGCGGAAGGAAAGAAAAAGACGCGCAATTGATAGCAATTGTAAGCAGTTCCACTGTAAAGTGCGCGTCTTTTCTTTCCGTCCCATTTTGCTTCCATGTGTACACATATCTACCGGACATTAGAGTTTTGTATTTCATGCCAAAAATAGAATAGAAAGATTTTTCTGAACATACAATACTCGAGCTTTACAATACTCGAGCTTTACAACCCTGTCCCTCTTTTTCCAGAATTCATTTCTATCTGTTTTGTGGAGATAATTTTGTTGGGAAGATAGAGGTGGTGGATTGGTGCAATGAATTTTGGAAAGAGGCTTTCCGTATGTTTGAAGGTGTCAAGTTTTCTAAATTCGGGGGAATGGAAAATGGCGACCAAATCAAACTTGAAGGTAATGCCATTGGAGGGAAATATGTTATTTTTGTCTAAATTTTGAGAATGCTACATACACTCCAACACAAATAAATTTTTCAATTCACAGACGAGAGCCCATACAAAGTGATGAACACACAGTTATTCTCTGGAGTCTTTCATTCCAGACTATTCCGCAAAAAATCACCACAAGGCCCAGGTACCCGTGCTTATCATAATTATTGATTATATACCATATTTTCTAACACTTCCCAAATAGCCATCTCAGAATAACCATATGATGTGCGCTTGCTTTTCAGTGCATGGCACGGTTTTCAAGTGTGAGTACACTTTACCGAACAGTGGTGGTAGAATCCTTCATAGTGCAGAAAAAACAGCCATTGTTGAATATTACAATCCACAAGGTTTGTACGGAGATTAAGAGTTTTTCGATTTTTGTCACCGTTTTAGACGCGAGAGGCCACACCTTCTGATTGAGTTTTCGAGAAAATATGCCAGAGATGTTTTACCTACTGCACCATAGATCGGCCATATTTTGATGTGAGATCAAAGGTAAGGACTTGAAAAAGTTATCTCATGAGTGTACCGGTATGTTTACACATGGAAGGAAGAGTGGACGGAAAGAAAAGACGCGCACTTTACAGTGGAAACTGCTTGTAATTGCTAACAATTACGCGTCTTTTTCTTTCCTTCCGCATTTTTCATCCATGTGTACACATGCGCGGTAATCAACTTTTTAATGCTTGAAAATTTTTAGCAACATTTGAAAGCTCTTTTTGGCAAACTCAAATGAAAAGGGAATCCATGTCAAAGACGGTGTTAGTTCTAATCAAATTTAAAGTAGAATATTCAAAATATCTTTTAAATCAATACATCATTTATGTTCATCAGAATAAAAGGGCATTATAAATGCCTTTGCAGTAGCTGGGAGCCAATCTAAATGACTAGACTGTCTCTACAAATATATAATGTGGCCTCTCCCAGTTAATCTTAATGCTACCCTAGACTGGAGCATAACAGTGGAAACAGTTAATGGGAGGGAGTGTGCTCTCACATACAGGGATGTTCCTGGCATGGACAAGAGAGTGTACTTGTGTGACCCCATCACCTTACGGACATACACGACCCAGATCACAGAGGACGGGAAATGCACGTATAGCACCTCATGTGGTGAGTGGCATATCAGTGCACACGCTGCAGAACCTAGTCGTACTGAGAATCATGAGCACCTTGTGTTTTAGTCTGGGTTCTACCGATACTATTATTTTTCTTGTGCCTTTTCTCATCAAGTGTAACGCGACGCCCAGGAAACCCTAAGCAGATGTGCACTTGTCCTAGTGTCGACCTGATAGAAAATAGTGATACTCTCAACACCACAATTTGCACTGGGTGGTCCACTGGCATATACACAGCTGTACCCACGAAGAACATGTGTCAGCATGGGCTGACAGACTGCTTCGGGGGAAGCAATTTCGTCTACGCTCTGTGCACAGATGACATTTTCGAATGTAGCAATGGTAAGGTTATTCGCCGTGATCTTATGTGTAACTATAAGGATGATTGCGACTCATACGATAAGAATCGCAATTTCCCGCTGTTTGAGGACGAGTTTGATTGTAATCACGAAAGGGGTTTCACGTGTTTGAAAGAGAATGACAAGGGCGTGGTAGTCAATGCATGGGTGCCGCCATATGCGACTTGCGTGAGTGGAAATAAAGCGTCTTGTGTCGATGGACGTGACTCTGTGGACTACTGCCAAGTGGCACTGACTTGTTTCGATAATAGTTGGATCAACCGAGAAGTTTACTCTAGTCAGATGTGCGATCCAACTGGATATCAGTATTGTAATGATCATAAATTGACTCATATCAACTGTCCTGTTGAATTTGAGGAGAAGACAGTGAATTGCGAATATAAGTTCCCAAATAGAACGTTGGCTTCGGTAACCATAGGCAAAGCCTTGCAGTGTGATGGAAACGACGATTGCACAGATGGGAGAGACGAATTATGTCTGGTTTCAGAGAACTGTGTAGAAAATGAGGTGTGGTTATTCAGTAATGCATCCTGCAATGACAAAAAAGCTGAATATATTATATGTCCATATTTTACCTCTACCGATACACAGTACAATTACAATCACATACAGCTGAACTTGATGTGTAATGGAATACAGAACTGTCCTCAAAGGAATGAAGAATACGTTTGTTCTACAAACAGCGAATGGCTCAAAGGTATGGACAAGTTGTATAAAGAGAACTATGAAGGCCAGGATATTTTGTTCGATCCTATTTGTTTATCGGGATTATCGAAATCAAATCGATGTGAGGAGAGATTTTACTACTATACCAAAAATTTGGACTGTCAGAGAACAGCATATGGATCCATACTTTGTACCACGCAACACACATTTGATTATTTTTCCACGGCTAATCTTACAGTATCACAGATCGATGGAATAGAGCAAAGCTTGAGAATGTATGTTGACATGGACAGGGGAACCGACTTTGCCTTCACTGTGTGTGATAATCAAGAAGTTATTCCAAGGGTATCATGGTGCAACACGAAGATTGATTGTACGGATGGCTCTGATGAATCTGACTGTTCATCCAGTAATACTCCAACATTCTCATGTGGTGAGGATGTTTCGCCTGAGAAAAGATATCTCAAGATGTCACAAAAGTGTGATGGAAAAACCGACTGTCCAAATAGATATGATGAGTGCAATGAGGACTGTACCAGGGACCATACAAGAAGCATCATAACCAAACATTACATAGTTGTTGCTGGAATTATTGGAACTGCAGCCTCACTTGTTAACATTGTTTCTATCGTGAAACACTTCCTAGAGGTACGCACAATTCGACAAATGAACAGTTTTATAAACCAGTCATTCATAGCCATGATCTCTGTAGGTGATATGCTGGTGGGAATCTACATGATATGTATTGTAGCTGAGACTCTTTCCTTTGGAGATACTTATTGTGAAAAAAGATATGAATGGTTGAGCAGTGATGATTGCTCTATCCTAGGGGTTGTGAGTACAACTGGAACTCTCATTTCTATGTTTTCTATGACATCTCTAAGTATCTTCAGGATGGTTTCCTTAAAGTCAATGATGAGTGCAGGCGAATTGAATATAAAGAGAGTCATCAAAGTATCATTGATTTGCCTTCTCATCTCTTCAGCAGCATTCACAATAGCTTTGGTTCCAGCATTAACACCATTTTCAGCATATTTTGTGAATGGTTTATACTTTTACAATAATCCAATGTTCACTGGAATAGTTGACCGAAAGCAATTGCGTGATGTGATCCGTGAATTACAGGCCACTGATGATCACTTGAAGCTACATTCAATTGGACATGACATACCATGGGAGTATTATGAGACCCTGTTATATGAATCTTACTATGGCGGAAACTTACAAGGAACAACAGATTCATTACGAAACCAGAAAATTGGTTTTTATGGAAACCAAGGAGTATGTTTATTCAAATACTTTGTAACTCCTGATGATCCACAGATGGCATTCTCATTGTCGGTGTTAGTTGCTAGTGCATTGTGTTTCATAATCATTACAGGCTGTTACGTAATCATCTTCAAACATGCTGCATCCAGCACCAAAACGTCTGGAGCCCCTGCCTCACAGCGTAACTCAATGCTCCGCCTCCAGAGGAAGATATCATTGATTATTCTCACAGACTTTTTGACTTGGGTACCATTCATTTTCATATGTATATTCCATTTTTTTCAAGTGATAGATGCAACCTTCCTATATGAATTTTGCTCTATTCTACTCATTCCAATCAATAGTGTTATCAATCCAATCATATATAATGGTGACAAAATAATTGCTTCCATAAAATCACTGCCATGTATCTTTAAAGGAAACAGGACTGGTTCCCTAAGCCAACAAGCAACAGTCATGTCAAATAATATAGAAATGACTGTGATAGAGGACAAGTGAATGGCAATATTTATGAGTGGCAATTGTGAGCAATGATGAATGATAAACAGCAGTGTTATAAATGTTTATTGATGATCAGTAAGTTTCGTTTCATTTGAGTCTCACAGCGCGGGAACAGCAAAAAATTGCCGGATGTTCATGCTATCTGGCCACTGTTTTTAGTGCACAACAGAGCTAGTTGTAGGATTTCACCCTACCCTTGCTGGCGGGATTTTATCCCTGGCGGATTGAAAATTTTATCCCTGGCGGATTGAAAATTGCGCGCGCCGACGGTAGGGTAAAATCCTACACCAGAGCTAGGTTATTACCATCGACAGCCTTGCCGGGCGAAGCTAGGCCCTCTGACACGAAGCGGCGAGCGTCAGCCCGGCGCGCGCAAAACCCGGGCCAATTGCAGAGTCAAACATGTTTTTGTCAAATGTTACCTGACCTGTTTCTCGCGCGCGGCCGCGGCGCGCGCGCCTTCTTCGAAGGCCGAAAGAAGGCGCGCGCGAACAACAGGTCAGGTGACATCTGACAAACATGTTTCCCATTCCCGGGCCGCGCTGCGTGACATATAAATACTTTACGCGCGTTGCGTTGCGCGACTGCGCGTCGCGTCTAGTCTCATGTCAGTTGAAATTGAGCTGGAATGCCGGATGGTGTTCATGTTTCTTGTTTGCTTTCATTGCGGTCTTCGTCGCCTGTTTCGGCCTTCGATGAAGGCGCGCGCAAGAAACAGCGGACAAATAACATCCGGCCCGGCAAATTTTCAGATAATCGAATAATCAGTATAAATAAAAGGCGCGCAACACTTGCACCCAGCTCCAGCTCTATTTTACATTTCCCTGGCAGTCACTTGCCGTGCGCATGAGACATGAATAGGAACTTCGTGGCTTACATAATAATAAGCGGTTTAGCATCGCCACACAAGTGTCAAGTGCAGCAAAAATTACCGTGATCAATGATATTTTATATGCTGGGTTTTTCATCAACTGCCACAGTCAATTTTTGTGAAGTGAATTCACTCAACTGCACACTGACTGATGAATGCTCACAATATGACCGTACTTATGATATGACTGTGGTCCCTAGTCAATTTTTTCCCTCCCCAATCACCTTTCTTGTTTTACAAAATAGGTATAGCAGAGATGAAAAAAGTGATATGACTGTGGTCCCTAGACTTCACAGTGTGGGGGTGTGGTCCCTACACTTCACTCATAATATGACTGTACTCCACTTGTAATATGACTGCAGTCTCTAAACTTCACGGTGCTTTACCTGGTACCTATACCTGGAGGTGACTGCTTGGGGGGCCTAATAGCCAACCTCATGAAAAGCTTTCGATCTCACAATTTAAGCACCACCCTGAAAGCTGAGTTAGGTATTTGACTGATGGTGCCTGCATGCCATGTATGATTCAATTTGTTCAATTCAATTCAAATATAAATAGATAAGAGAATAATGATGCCAGAATCATTGCAAAGCGCCCCTCAGTTGATCCTTGTCACAATTATGGATAAAATATAAGTTATGATATACAAATAAAACACAGTTATTGGGCTGTCTTAACTTTAAGTTTCATGGTTGAGACCAATCGTCAGAAGACATTTCAATATGGTGTATATCACAATTAAGTATGAACTACTCCTTCATAAAACACTCAAGTCGAATCAAAGATGTCTACCTAGTANTACCTGTGCCCCTTTCTACGACTTTTCAGTTCACTGACTCTGAGTAGAATAGGGGCGCGCAACGTGTGCACAGTGTGCACATTTTCATCGCCTGTTTCGGCCGCGGCCTTCGATGAAGGCGCGCGCAAGAAACAGCGGACGCCGGACAAATAACATCCGGAAAATTTTCAGATAATCAAATAATCAGTAAATAAAAGGCGCGCAACATTTGCAGTACACAGCTCTATTCCATATTTCCCCTGGCAGTCACTTGCCGCGCGCATGAGACATGAATAGGATCGGATCAGGAACTTCGCGGCTTAAATAATATTAAGCGGTCTAGCATCGCCACACAAGTGTCAAGTGCAGTAAAAATTACCGTGATCAATGATATTTTAAATGCTGGGTTTTTCATCAACTCCGACAGTCAATTTTTGTGAAGTGAATCCACTCAACTGCACACTGAATGATGAATGCTCACAATATGACTGTACTTATGATATGACTGTGGTCCCTAGTCAATTTCTTTCCCTCCCCAATCACCTTTTTTGTTTTACAAAATAGGTATAGCAGAGATGAAAAAAAAGTGATATGACTGTGGTCCCTAGCCTTCACAGTGTGGGGGTGAGGTCCCTACACTTCACTCATAATATGACTGTACTCCACTTGTAATATGACTGCGGTCTCTAAACTTCACAGTGCTTTACCTGGTACCTATACCTGGAGGTGACTGCTTGGGGGGCCTCCAACCTCATGAAAAGCTTTCGATCTCACAATTTAAGCACCACCCTGAAAGCTGAGTTAGGTATTCGACTGATGGTGCCTGCATGCCATGTATGATTCAATTTGTTCAATTCAATTCAAATATAAATAGATAAGAGAATAATGATGCCAGAATCATTGCAAAGCGCCCCTCAGTTGATCGTTGTCACAATTATGGATAAAATGTAAGTTATGATATATGAAATTAATGTTGAATTCAATAGAACACTAACACTACAGCAATCAATGGACCTTCTTCTGTGCTACAAAAGGATTATTTATATAATGCACTCCTGTTATGTTCCTTCTTCTTTTCTCAATTGGTACTAGATTCCATGCAACTTAAAACTTCATTTGATTGTTCAAAAATTACCACTGGACAAATACCTATGGATGTATAGATCTTAGATTGACCATGTTATTTTATATTGTTCACTTGTTCACATGATACAGTAAAATACCTCAATCTCCCCTCCATGTTGAGCACAGATGTTGAGAAAGATCTGCATAATTGGTGTCCTTACATATGCCTTTGCCCAACATATAGAGCTCTGTTGCTCATTTACAGGTTATATGGCTTGACATTTATTAGCATCCATCAGCAAATTTTACCCAATCAATTGATGAGTAGACATAAAGCATAGACAATACCTACTTGCTTAATTTGTTTCAGAAAACCTGCAGAAAGATGTGGCTATTCTCTCATCTATGTTTGATTCAGTTGGACTTAAAATCATCATGGTACATAGTATTATGTCGTTTAACACCATGAAAGATTATGTTTTCCCAATCCAATAGAGCTTTGTGACTTTCATCTTTTTACACATTTACAGTATTTCAACTTGAATCAGTTTTATCCACAAGAAGAGAGTAGGCAAGGTGCTTTTGGTATGCCATATTAATCTTTCACTATTTTGGGAACCACGCCTCTTTAAATATCCTTTTTTGTGAAACTTTGGCTGTAATATAGGGAAAGTTTATAAGAAACAAAAAGTTTATGCATTGACAAACTCTCTTGGTCTTTCAGATAGGATTAATCAGTTAGAAACATGGTGCAGTGACAACTATGAACTATAATGAATATATTAATAACTGACTTAGTCTCAATAAATTTTTGATGTCATTCAGGGCTGCAGCAAGAAACCAACGAACAAGTGTCAGTGTTTTTCAAGTGGTTGGGGCTGTAACGACATAGTTCTCAGGAAATTAGATACAGGGTAGCGTACTGAGTCTTGAACATATCATTTTCAAGATAGTGTATAGATACAATACATGTATGTATATCACGACAACTCTTTCAGTAATACTATCAATGTGAAGAATGGGAAGCCAGCTCATATCTTCGACCAAGTTATGAGGTAAACTGTTTCACTGTCCACATTTCGGTCGTGAGAAAATATATCAATGACCCCCGACTGACCCCCTGCAGGCCCCCTACTGACCCCCTGATAAACCTCTCCTGACCCCCATTTTGCTCGGACCAAGGTCGCGCATTGATTTAACAATATCACAGAGATTTGGTCCCGGCAAGGAAGCCCGAAGACAAGGATAGTACTCATGTGTATTTCTGTAACAAAGATAGGCTCGGGACACCCTATCTATGGAGTGTGGTCCAGAACAGCAGTTGGTCCAGCAGGAAGTGGTGCTTCAGTTGCGAAAATTCGTACGAAATTAGGATCAACTCTAATTTGTCTCTTGGTGTTGCAGGATTTGATAAGTCCATTAAGCAACTCATAGCTTCCCTTCCTAAGCTCGACCTTGATACTGCTAAAACATCGGAGTTCAAGGTGAGAAAACACGTGTCTTGCTTCATTGCGTTTTTCATCATATCGTGTGAATGGAAAAGATATGACCGAATTCACATTTCTTAGTAATCGAGTTACAATTTCCATTTCAGAAAGACGATGATTTGCAAGTGATAATAACTGCAACGAGCGAGCTAGCATTTTCCCACATATCAGAGCGTGTAACTGCACTTCTAGGAAAACCTCGCATAACTTACCGACCTTATCAAAAAACAGGTACTTTATGTTTGTGCATCTATTTTTGATATGCCTAGTTATTCTCAAATCTCATGCTTTAAGACGCAATTATTTTACTGTAGAATTTCATCTGAAATCAGGGCTTTGTCCCAAGATCGCTATTTTTCCAGTAACACGAAGTGCACATCGTCTAAAACCACCTCTTATCGAAAAATCTCCCTCCTACAGAAAGCTTTAAGCTACAAAAAGAGGAATTAATCATGGAGTTTCCCTACTTCAAGTGCAAGGCGTTCAACTATCTTCATTGTCTAGCATTGCTCCGCTCTTACCATGAGGTGATTGTGGAGTCAAACTCTTCAGAACTCACTCATATATAATTATCTGTTACAAACATTATATATAATCATGAAATGCCCAAATGTCCAACACTCACACATAATCTCAGAGTCAGACAGAGACCCTCTACCATCTATCCAGTGATCTACTTGGTGAGATATTCGTCAGTCTTTTCATCTTGACATTTTGTACTCAAAACAATTGTCAACATCAAAACATGATGCATGTTCTACTCATGTTCTACTCATGTACTCTACATGTGTTTCATCATACCTCAGATTTGTTCATGACGACCACGCCAACCCCGGCAGTTTTGGTTGTGTACAACCCCACCCACTTCGAGCAGACTCAGGTTATAACAGCGGCTGTGCATGTTCCTGTGAATGTTCCCGTTCATGTTCATTGTTCCTGTACGTTCCTGTGTGTTCCTTTACAAGTTCCTGTACATGTTTATTGTTCCTGCGTGTTCCTGTGCGTTCCTGTAAATGTTCCTTTACAAGTTCCTGTACATGTTCCTGTGTATGTTCCTGTACATGTTCCCGTATGTTCCTGTGTGTTCCTGGCAATGTTGTTGTATGTTCCTGTATATTCCTGACAATGTTGCGGTATGTTCTTGGTCTTGTACGTCATGTTTTTGGTCATTATAAAGTTATAATAAGAATGTTCTGCCGGGATTTGACACGATTTAACACTACTGTTTGCAGGAGTTATGTGTACACATTGACTCGTCGTTAGGCCAGAGTACACTAACGGATTATACTGTAGCAATGATGCCTGAATCATCTACGTGGAATGCTGGCATTTACTACATGCTATACCCGAACACACTCAAGGTGAGGTGACATTTTGAATGTAATAATTGGCAAGGAACTGTAATATCAGGCGTAATTATGAATGCTGTAGAGGGGTGGCATGATACATTTTTTATAATTATATAATTGGTGCACCTGTGTGTCATACGGTAGACCTATTCACGGTGAATCAGTGCGAGCAGCCATTTAAATACCAAAATCGCTATTTTAGTACCGTTCGCGTAACGCGCGGTGACAATGAAGCTCAAATACTGCGCGCTGGGGCTAATCATTGCTGCGCGCGAGTGCCGGAGGTTCAATGCATGCGCGTCTTGACGGAAAATAAAGCACATGGCACTTTCTGTGTTCCGAAGAATCCTCCACTCCATCGATCACTATTTTACTCATCTTAAGAGTTTTTCTACAGATTCTATTGCATTTTCTCCTCGCCCATCTGTTCTCAGTCGAACAGAGAAACGTATAAGCGGAGATTTGATTAAATGTTCTCTTCACAAATCAGGAATGTGAGATTGAGATGGTACAGTGTCTGACACAAAAATTCCGGATCTACCTTCCCCCGCCATCCACTGAAGCTGGCGTTGTCCATACGGTGTTCGGTGAACAACATTTAGATTTGGAGGATGAACACAAAGGTAAATAATCGCACTTTCGACGTCATCCATGCGGTAATCTCGACATCATTCATGGCGTAACGCATGTGAATTCCAGGCAATCTGAACAACCGCTGGTTTTTCGACCCTCCCAAAGATATCCTGAAATTAGAAGATATCAAGGTTCACTATGAGACCGACTCTCTCTTAGATATTTTAACAATAAATTCTGTTCTAGGTAGTGATAAAATATAATCCATCCGCCAGAAAAGTCTCCAAAACTATCGGTATGAACCAGTACTGAACAGCGACTCGACTTCTGTAAAGTTGCTGGATAAGGATGGATACCGGAAAGCTGTAGCTGACAAAACGGGTCATTTCATATTGTTTGTATTCAGATGTGAGTCAAAGATTTGGTTAAACCTCAAACTGCAGCAACATCTACAATTGATGTCTTCTCATGAGAACAAATTGTGTTTTTGAGAAAGCATGGCTCACCCCATTTACGAATACTTTCTCAGCTGATGTATCCAGTCTCTATACCATAAAGCAGTTGCTACAAACAAACATCACTGGAGTAATGGTATTGGAATGTTTCGACTGGAATCTCATCTGTGCCGAACTGGATATCACTGTATACCCCACCGTGTATTTTGTCAGGTAGGCCGGAGGTTTCATAGTCACGTCTTGGAAATCATTTAGGCGGTGGAATGTTTCACTGTTATAACGCAGCGTCATTGACACGTTGGATCTCAGCCGCCCTGTATATTGTGTAATAATGGCAAGACAAAGTACTGGTACAATCCATAATGTGATGTCACCACGCACTCAGAGATGGCAGGAAGTTACACTACACTGGACCACTGGAAACAAGCTCAATGAACACTTTCCGTGAACTGACCCTCCACCGTGTTGTGACAGTGTCTCACAGGATTCAGATTGACCTCCTTCTCAAGGGTAATGTCTGCGAGTTGTCTCCTGTAGGTACTCGCGTAGATTTCATACTGTATGCTGCTGTAACTTCAAATTGCCTGAACTCCATTTCAACTCAAGAAACGCCATCTTTTCATTCGAAACGAGAAAAGCTCAAATAGTTTGTGTGAATCTGATTTACTAATTATCAAGCCATCACAATCACTTATCATCCCGCTCTCCCATAATCAGACGGAGAAAACAAAGCTGCTGTTCTGATTAGCTCCGGCAAGTCACGTGAGCTGGAGGATACATTCCATCTGGCATGTGACGAACTATACGGCTTCGTGAGGTGCTACATTCTCCGTCCTAAGACGGTGAAAGAGGAGGAGGTGGTAATTGTGCACGTGCCACGTGACCCGGTCATGATCAACAAGAGATACACCGTGACTCATGATATGGGGTTAGGGGAAATGCTACGTGTCCTCAAGAAACTCTCTACTCCCTCCGTCATATCAGGTTACATTGCTGACACCTTTCATTCAAGTTGAACTGTGATACTATCTTAGTAAGATTCTTACTATGAAGTGAGTACCTACGATTTGGAGTTAGTTCACGTCATCGCACGTCTCAAGTACAGTTTAACTCAAATTATAAAGCAGCCATGTACGTCAACTGGTGAAACTGAACTTGTATTACTCAGAGACCGAGTTACTTCTGGTATACAAGGAATTGTCACAAATCGTACTCTTTGATAATATCCTGGACGATGAGCTTGCAGGAGTGGTCAACTTCTTCCCATTCGTGCAGTTCGTACAGATATCATCACCCGATTTCAAGCACACTCTTCTTAACCAACTCATAGGTAATAATGCCACTCGGCACTCATCGCGTGAATTTGAAAAATGCACACCGAATCTAAGACTAGGAACTCCTAATTTCCAATATTAAGATGTTTCTGCTCCCTCTCTCTAGTCTCAGTTCATATTCTCCCTCTCTTCACAGGTTATGACTACCAGGGTTCCATACTGTTCATTTCTAAAGATAAGAATTGTGGATACACTCTACCTGAGGAAGCCACGCTTACAACCTGGATACAGGGTGAGTGTTGCCACAGCAACCTAACTACCAGCAACAATCACTATCAGCAACATAACTACCCGCAACAATCACTATCAGCAACAATCACTATCAACAACAATGACATTTAGCAACAATGACTTTCAGCAACAATCACTATCAACAACATAACTACCAGCAACATAACTACCCGCAACAATCACTATCAACAACAATGACTATCAGCAACAATCACTATCAGCAACAATGACTTTCAGCAACAATAACCACTGCCAGCGATACGAGGCTGTACATAGAAACTACAACCACTTTTTCCATGCAACCCAACTTTTTTCAGCTGCAATTGATGGAAAGATGAGACCTGATTTTCATCTCAAAGATTTGAAAAGCTCAACGTATCAGTATCAAGATATCTACTATCTTAACCAGTTCAATCTGTTTAAAGACAACGTCAGGTAAGAACAAACTATACGGGTTGATATTATTCACGTGGAAATCAGATAAGTTGTGCTAAGTTTCCCGCTTCCCTCGTTTCTTTCCCCTTCTCTTCCTCTTCGTATATTTCTCCCACTGGTGAGAATCTTCCACTATAATCCCACCAGGACAATTATTCTATTTTTGCTCCCATATTCATTTTAACGATTCTTGTACTTGCATATATACGCCTGTCTCCAGGTCTATGCGCGGACGAGTTGACGAAATGAGACAGAGGAATTCTGGGTTTTCATCCCATCAAGAGTTGTAGACGAGGGAATTCACCGGGAGGCTGAACTCCATATTTATTTGGAGATCGGATCGAACAAGTCGTTAAATGATACTGATAGGCGAGAAAAAACCTTATTTTAAAAGCTTATTTGAAACCTTATTTAAAACCTTATTTTAACTTTATCGGATTGAATGAAGGTCCTTTGATAATTGGCGGAGATTCTTCGTCCTTTCGAACCCGAGTTTCATTAAATTCATTCCATTTTCTTTTACGAAAATTGATATTATTATCTAAGTTTTGAGTAATTTATTTGCAAATTGATATCTAATTTCAAGTCATGATTTATTTATTTTATTTGAAATTGCAATTAATCTACTATCAACATGCGATGTAACTGTACAATGCAATGTACGTGTAACAAATTTATTGATGACATATTTCGAGAGCTTGAAAAGAACAGTGTTTATTGTCCAAAGTCCTTCATCAGTCCCATTCTGCATTCTGATCAATGACCATCTGGCAGTGTCGGATGAAATTGAAATTATAATCAAATCCGATTTCTGAGCAACTGTTTCACTGCTTCGGTTAGGACGAAAATGACAAATGTCACTATACTAAGTAGTGTCTTACTGTATGGCTAATTTGGGGATTACTGAAAGTCTCCATATTTTTGTCGCCCCATTTCTTAATTGAATTCCCGGTAACGGGTAATATGGGTGTCGAATGAGGGCAGGCTATTCTACAACTGCATCTCATTTCTTTAATGAGTAACGACCTGTAAGTGACACTTGCTATGTGTAACCTATTCGTTCCACAACGTAGTTACGGTTCCCACTTTTCACGTGTGCTTCCTTGCTGCGCGCCGCTGGTTCGCACGTGCAGAACTATGCAGTTATCGAAAGCGCGCGCGCAACTCATTCTTTGGTGCAATCCGTTTGTGTTGCGACGTTGGGTTATGTAATTGCATGATTCTTAAGCTGCATGATTTTCGATCCGAATGAGCGTAAATCTTATATTTGAATGAGAATTGGGTTTGGTGTGTAAGGGAGGGATCTTAACTTTGATGTGGAAACAAACATTTTACTGTAGCAACAGATCAACGTTTCGTTTCATTGTTCATTGAAGTCCTATTAATCATCAAAAGATTGGGTTTGTTTCTACATCTCATACATTTCAAAATTCAGAATGTGAACCGTGATTTGCCTGTTGGGATAAACCTGAGGGTTCTATGAGGAAAAAGTTCTGAAGGGAATGATAATCAATATATTTGCGGTGCTTCTTATCTCTACTTTAAAGTGTAAGTCTTAAATTCTTCGACAACGGCACAAAGAACTTTTTCCCATCTTTCAAATAGGTAGTCTTGTTAAAGTCAATAAGCATGGTTTTTCCTCAGTGGGGATTCACTCAAGCTGCACGCTATCGAAGACTAAAGGTTTGGGGCAAATACTTATCGATGAACATAACCGAATAAGAGCCCTATACGATGGACTCTCCGAGCTTTGTTACTCAAAGGGTGAAGACGGTTTTAAGTTTAATGCAGATTCCTGGGTCGACAAATGCGTAACCATGGGACAGATCTATCATAGCACCCGGTCTCAGAACAAAGGTTTAGGTGAAAATCTTGGCGAGGGTAACACTGGACACGAAATTATCGAACAATCGCTTAGAGTGATCAGAAACTGGTACCGAAATTGCGAGATGATCGTGCTTGAGGAAGTTGATGGGTCTGATTTGAAAAAAGATGAAACGACTAGATCCTGTATTCAGATGTTGTGGAAAAAAACAACCAGTATCGATTGTGCAGCTCAAAAGAATAATGGCGGCGGGGTTTACGTTGTATGTCAATATTACCCACCCATATCTTTTGATAAAACTGAAATCAACGAAAACATCATTGCTTCGAGTGACTGGACAGAGCTACATTCAAGATCGATGGTGTACTTCGATTTCAGTTCCTCCGTACTTCAGGTAAAAGCTAAATACGAGGAGAACGGTGCAATGCGGATATCCTTTTACCACCAAGATCCAGTGATTGCGATCACTGTGACACAAAGGGGGCCAGACCGAATAGCTCTTTGGCCGTCTTTCTGCGACAGCCAAGACTCCCAGAAAGGAAATTCCTTGACTCTCCCGCACACTGAATCCACATTTCTCTACACATTCTTTCTCTCTCCTGTCGAGTTGAGCATCTTTGTGAACGGTCTTGAGGCTGTCACTATAAAAATTCCAGATGTCGTGAAAGATGAACACTGTAAGGAACTGATAACCAGCATTACAAAAACTGCGTCTCACGGAAAGATCTCTTACGATGATCGGGGCGAAAAAGTTGCCCAGTATCGAGCAATGCCATCATCCCGCCTCCCTGACCCTACAGAGCTGGTTGTGGTCCCGGAATTGACCACAGCCTTCAAGACAGAGATAATTACGGAGCTAATCAATACCAACACGAAGAAGGGAGAGGAAAAGAACAAAAATAAATCAGACAAGCATTATATCATCAGAGACAAGTCAGGTCGACAAGTAAAAGTGGTGTTTCCCTCCATATCGACAACTTTTCAAGATAGAGGAGATGGCAGTCTCACGGTATACATGGATCATGATGAGCCATTTTCAGGGATCACATCATTTCAGCTGATAATCCAACATCACGACCACGGCGACTTGTCGGTTGACGACGAGCCACTCTCTTTCTCAGACACGTTGTACGAGTGGCAAGATGCGGAGAAGATATACCGTGACTCCCGCCGGTCGGTGCCCTACATCACGGCCGAGGTGCCGGAGTTATCGGACGTGTTTGTCGTGGGAGACGAGATGACGTACGGGGGCTACTACAACGGAAGAGTGGACAACGGGAAGGAGTACTCCCTACGAGTGAGGGGAATTGTGGAGCTGTCTGACGAGGAGAGGGCTGTCATTGACACCGGGGTTGTGGGTGTATTCAACAGTAGCTGGACTCTGACTGTGGGCAGTCTCATGACTCTGCTCGTCGTTTTATCGGGATTCCTGGCCTTCCACTTCACGAGGAAGAGGAGGGAGAGAAGGAGGGTGGAGGAGACGATTGCTAAATTCAACACCTATCTCGCGGACACCGCTAACCCAGAGACTCCCTTCCTGTCTCAGCGTGCTGAGGAGGTGACTGTTTCAGATTCGGGATCTACATCTGAAATAGAGGACCAGGGGGAGGGGAATCAGGTGAGGGGATCAGGTGTTGCACCCGCTCCTCCAAACTTGGCCACCACCTCTGAGTGGTGGGATATATCGGGATCTGATGAACAGCCACAGGCTGATGAGTTAGAGGATGAGGTTGATTACTATCACCAGAATTATTGAACTTAAAGAGAAGATAGAAACAGTTCAGCTGGTAGAATAATTTGGATTCAGTGGTTTGGGTTTTTTGTTTATTTCAATGTGTCGTGCCAAAACTCTGAATTTGTCGGTACCATTACCTACATCATGTACATGATTACTACATTATAACTGCAGCACAATTGTATTCAATAAACTGAAACTGGTTTAAAAAAGCGTGAAATGATTGCGCAACACTGCTTTTGGTTCCTGCAGATATTCTTGTCTTCACACTTTACTCAAATCTCTAGGATGTGAAACGAGCTTTGCCTGCCTGAACAAAATCAAAATGGCTATTGGTGGGATCAATAAAAAGATGTAATTCGTCAAGGTTGAACGGTTGAGAGAAATGATAATCAACATATTTGCTGCACTCCTCATCTCTATTTTGCAGTGTGAGTGTCAAAATACTAATTCTGCCACGGCAAAAAACAAAAAGAAGACCTGGATAACCTGATCGACGATGAGGTATTCTCTTTTAAGGTATTCTCTTTTAAGGATGATGTATTCTCTTAAAAATAACTCGGAATAATTTTACCTCAGTGGGAATTTACTCAAGCTGCACGCAATCGAAGACAATAGGTTTGGGGCAAATACTTATCGATGAACATAACCGAATAAGAGCCCTATACGATGGGCTCTCCGAGCTTTGTTACTCAAAGGGTGAAGACGGTTTCAAGTTTAATGCAGATTCCTGGGTCGAAGAATGCGTAACCATGGGACAGATCTATCATAGCACCCGGTCTCAGAAAAAAGGCTTCGGTGAGAATCTTGGCGAGAGTAACACTGGACACGAAATTATCGAACAATCGCTTAGAGTGATAAGAAACTGGTACCGAAATTGCGAGATGATCGTGCTTGAGGAAGTTGAGAAGTCTGATGTTGAAGAAGATGAAACGATCAGATTTTGTATTCAGATGTTGTGGAAAAAAACAACCAGTATCGATTGTGCAGCTCAAAAGAAAAATAGTGACGGGGTTTACGTTGTATGTCAATATTACCCACCCATATCTTTTGATAAAACTGAAATCAATGAAAACATCATTGCTTCAAGTGACTGGACAGTGCTACATCCAGGATCACTGGTGCAGTTTGATTTCAGTTCCTCCGGACTTCAAATAAAAACCGAATACCTGAAGAAAACCTCGGAAAAGCTCCAGATTTACTTTTTCTACATGGAAAATACTGTTATAGAAATCGCAATCGATATCCTACTGTTCGTACCGATTGGCATTGTTCACCCCAATGCCGCCATTTCGTCCTCGTTCTGTACCCACTACAAGACACACGGGACTGCCTTTCTCTCACACAAGACCAAATCCACAATTCTCTACACATTCATCCTCACTTCTGCTGAGCTGAGCGTCTTTGTTAACGGTGTTGAATTTTTGATCGTAAACATCCCAGATGCTGTGAATGATGAACACTGCAAGGACCTGATCGCAAAAACTGTTTCAGAGGGAAAGATTAGTTTCGAGGATCGAGGGGATAATCTGAATCCGGACATGACCCAGTATCGAGCAATGCTCTCATCCCGTCTCCCTAGCCCCGCTGAGCTGGTTGTGGTCCCTGAACTGACCACAGCCTTCAAGACGGAGATAGTGACAGAGGTTATTAATATTACCACAAAAGAGGGACAGGATAACTACAGGAACCAAAGCGATACTAGCAAGCATTATATCATCAGAGACAAATCAGGTCGACAAGTGAAAGTGGTGTTTCCCTCCATATCGACAACTTTTCAAGATAGAGGAGATGGCAGTCTCACGGTATACATGGATCATGATGAGCCGTTTTCAGGGATCACATCATTTCAGCTGATAATCCAACATCACGACCACGGGGACTTGTCGGTTGACGACGAGCCACTCTCTTTCTCAGACACTTTGTACGAGTGGCAAGATGCGGAGAAGATATACCGTGACTCCCGCCGGTCGGTGCCCTACATCACGGCCGAGATGCCGGAGTTATCGGACGTGTTTGTCGTGGGAGACGAGATGACGTACGGGGGCTACTACAACGGAAGAGTGGACAACGGGAAGGAGTACTCCCTACGAGTGAGGGGAATTGTGGAGCTGTCTGACGAGGAGAGGGCTGTCATTGACACCGGGGTCGTGGGTGTGTTCAACAGTAGCTGGACTCTGACTGTGGGCAGTCTCATGACTCTGCTCGTCGTTTTATCGGGATTCCTGGCCTTCCACTTCACGAGGAAGAGGAGGGAGAGAAGGAGGGTGGAGGAGACGATTGCTAAATTCAACACCTATCTCGCGGACACCGCTAACCCAGAGACTCCCTTCCTGTCTCAGCGTGCTGAGGAGGTGACTGTTTCAGATTCGGGATCTACATCTGAAATAGAGGACCAGGGGGAGGGGAATCAGGTGAGGGGATCAGGTGTTGCACCCGCTCCTCCAAACTTGGCCACCACCTCCGAGTGGTGGGATATATCGGATCTGATACCCCGCGACCCGCCGATGACTAGGGTGATCTGCAATCTGTGTCGGAGAGTACGGGATGAGAAGACGTGTCATGAACCATCTCTCCAGCTCAGAGGTGGAGTAAACCGTGGAAGAGTAAACCGTTGAGGGGTCACGTTATATAGCTCAACCACGTGACACACATCCAGATAAGGTGACATATCACTATCAGTTGATCAGTGGGCAATGAGGAATCCCGAATCACAGCTCATTCCTTCATCACGCAAAATATTACCTTGTCAGATCACTATCAACAAATGCAATTGTTCATCAATCTAGCTACGTTATGATAATATTACGCATAGTTTTAATTTTAATGATCATAACAAAACAACATACGTACTCGTTTACAATCAAGTTATGCCCTCAGGAAATCTACAATGTTGTTATCTAGTTATCACTCAATTTTTTGCATTTTTGAAAATTGGTTACCTACCATTCGTAATGATTTCAGTGAATATTTCATGTTATTTCAACTTGTTACCACTACAGTGTACATGTCTAGACTCAACAACAATGTCCACATCATGATCATGGGAGACATGGTGTCTGGCGGTTGTTTTGGGACAACAACGAAACGAAGTTTGATATTGGGCCTATATATACTATTGGTATAAGTGTTGATTTAGAAAATGCAATTTAAACGCAATTACCCTCTTTAGAACATGGCAAAACCGCGAGTGATACGGACGTCTAAAAGCGGCTGGACAGAGAGAAACATCGTCTAACTTTGAATTACGGTAAGATACATATCACTCATGACTCAAACTATGAAGTGGTTAAAATATCTGTAAAATTATAGTGTCAAACCTGATAGTGACTACGTAGTACGTAGGTATCTGATAGTGCCAGTGGTGCAAATCCAGGGGGGGATGGGGGGGATATATNCACCACCTCCGAGTGGTGGGATATATCGGGATCTGATACCCCGCGACCCGCCGATGAATAGGGTGATCTGTGTCGGGACAAGAAGACGTGTCAGCCATCTCTCCAGCTCAGAGGTGGAGTAAATTGTTGAGGGGTAAACCGTTGAGGGGTCATTTTATGTAGCTCAACCACGTGACACACATCCAGATAAGGTGACATATCACTATCAGTTGATCAGTAGTAATGAGGAATCCCGAATCACAGCTCATACCTTCATCACGCAAAATATTTCCTTGTCAGATCACTATCAACAAATGTAATTGTTCATCAATCTAGCTACGTTATGATAATATTACGCATAGTTTTAATTTTAATGATCATAACAAAACAACATACGTACTCGTTTACAATCAAGTTATGTCCTCAGGAAATCTACAATGTTGTTATCTAGTTATCACTCAATTTTGTGCATTTTTGAAAATTGGTTACCCACCATTCGTAATGATTTCAGCGAATATTTCATGTTATTTCAACTTGTTACCACTACAGTGTACATGTCTAGACTCAACAACAAAGTCCACATCATAATCATGGGAGACATGGTGTCTGGCGGTTGTTTTGGGATAACAACGAAACGAAGTTTGATATTGGACCTACATACACTATTGGTATAAGTTTTGATTTAGAAAACGCAATTTAAACGCAATTACCCTCTTTAGGACATGGCAAAACCGCGAGTGATAGTGATACGGACGTCTAAAAGCGGCTGGACAGAGAGAAACATCGTCTAACTTTGAATTACGGTATGATACATATCACTCATGACTCAACTATGAATTGGTTAAAATATCTGTAAAATTATAGTGTCAAACCTGATAGTGACTACGTAGTACGTAGGTACCTGATAGTGCGGAAGTACTGTAGGACTACCTAGGTACAGTGATTATCACTGAGTGATAGAGAGATGCAAGTCGCGACACAATCTATCGCACAAATGAACAAATGATATCGGTGTACACTGTACAGTGTTCATCCACTTATGTACGATGTAGGTACTGTGTACACCCTACATGTGTNCCCCCCAATGAAAAACACGGATTTGCACCACTGGATAGTGCGGAAGTACTGTAGGACGTACCTAGGTACAGTGATTATCACTGAGTGATAGAGAGTGATAGAGAGATGCAAGTCGCGACATAATCTATCGCACAAATGAACAAATGATATCGGTGTACACTGTACAGTGTTCATTCACTTATGTACCCTGTAGGTACTGTGTACACCTTACATGTGTGTGTATGGTACTGTGAGTTGCCGCGTTATTATAGCTGAGCCGCGCACGCACGTGAATTATTTTCTCTTCTGTACACTGTATAACCTGATCAGTTTGCATCCGTTTCGTTGAGTGTATGTTGGAATTTGTACAGTAAAGCGGTTATTCGCCAGTTATCACAGTATTACTATTTCACGAGGAATATTCTGATATCCACATTAATTCTTGTCCACGATAATCGTTATGTCGGTTCATTATGCCCCTATATAGCTCAGATTGAATAAACTGTGTGTAAGGACTGTGTGTTATGCATGATTGAATCCTGAATCTGACTATGCCATGAGTTCATCAAATTGTGTTCTCTTTATCGAAGTTATTGTTTACATCCGGCCTCTCTCAGTGTTGTTCTCATGAGTCATGACACAATGACGTCACATACACAAGTGAGGTTTTCATGAGGTTTTTTGTCATCCTATAATTCATGTCATCCTATAATTCATGATCGCATATTTCGTAACCTTGTATTTCTATGAAAATAGAAATTCAGTCAGTTCTTCGTATTCTCATTCTATAATTATGAGATGTGTAATAAGATATTTCCTTGTGTTCTAATACGATTTCTCGTGACACAACACTTCACAGCAGCAGTATTTCTGTGAGGTATTATTTAGCGCTGCTGGAGTGCCTCCTATCGCGTACGAAAACACCAGTTGATTTGTTTAGGTATTGTGTTTGTTTAACAGTTGACGTCCTAGTATCTAAATACCTTTCTCTTGTTACAAAATGATATTATAACAGCGGTGTTATGGGCGTCAATTCGATATCGTGGCCCATCTTGATTTACCTAGATTGATGCTTGTCAATTGTCAATTGCAGTTCGTTGACAGCAACTTGATTCCTGTCTTTCATTTTCCTTAGTCGCACAGAGCTCGCCTTTTTGAGAAAACCTGATTTTTTCCTCCATGCTCATCACATTTCTTTATCATGGAAGAAGCATGGAATACTATGTTCGAAGATCTATACTACGACAACCAACCAGAAAGTACAATCTGGTCAGGTGAGTGTGTGATGAATGCCAGCTGATACCTATGGCAATACGCGTCTGATCGCAATATGGTCACCTTCTCCATTCCCAATACAGTCAATTTCAAATGCGTAGATAATGACATCGTTCCATGGCTATGCGTCACTGCGTAGTGCGTACAGCTGACACCACTTCAGCACTTTCCATAACAAAGACACCACTTTACGTCACATCTAGTGATTCAGTCAATATGATTCACATGTCACTACGTCACACAATCACGTGGCCGTCTATAATGTAAGCATAGATTGGACTAAAGGGGATGTGACGTGTTTCATGTGGATAGTGTGACACACACAAACACACACACACACACACACACACACACACACACACACACACACACACACACACACACACACACACACCCACACACTCCCGCGGACAGATTAGTAGGTGAGACA